>JAOWBL010026314.1:0-31458 GCA_028564865.1 Zenarchopterus dispar
TATATATATATATAATAGCTGCACCCTCACCCACAAGGCTAGGGTGCAGCTATTATTTTTATGCCAGTTTCAATAAAAATTGATCGCAGTTATGATCAAGAGTTAAGATTTGCAGAGACAGACACTTACTTTGCTCAAATTTTTCCTAATCTTATGCAGTATCTTATTGATTGGATATTTAAATTTACCGTCACTGTGACTTAAAAGTGCTTTGTTTACGTTATACATGATGTCAACAAGAGTGCATGACTACGACGCGCTACCGGCCGGTGTAATGTAAAATAGGCACGAGCGGATTTATGAAGTTTTGTTGATATTTGCTATCTGTGGCGTATATTTTTTTTTTAAATTACTGGTATGTATATATCGAAAGAAAGTGCTGATAAGAAAGTTAATTCTTTAATTTAAATAAATTTCGTTGTATGTACATATAAATTAGCAATGTGCTACGTGGATGAGCACGATCATTTACCATATTTAACCAAACAGCGAACGATTTTGGTAGGTTTTTTTTTTAAATAATTTGTGTATGTTTTTATGTATATATTTTTTTAAAGCCTAACACTGAAGAACTTGCATAATTAGGCTTTAAATAGAGGCGCCCTGGTGGTAATTTGCTAAGCGCCCGGCCGCGTTAATTAGGAGAAATACGGTATGTCTATGTGTGTGTATATATATATATATATATATGTATGTATGTATGTATGTATGTATGTATGTATGTATATATATGTATGTATGTATGTATATATACATATATATGTGTGTGTGTGTGTATCTATATACATATATATGT
Organism: Zenarchopterus dispar; assembly: GCA_028564865.1. NCBI lineage: Eukaryota > Metazoa > Chordata > Actinopteri > Beloniformes > Zenarchopteridae > Zenarchopterus > Zenarchopterus dispar. Next base: position 797 of record JAOWBL010026314.1, read on the forward strand.
GTGTGTATATATATATATATATATAAATGTATATGTATGTATATCTACAGTATATACATGTGTTTGTGTATATATATAGATATATTTATATATCTATATATATGTATATGTATATATATACATATTTGTATGTGTGTATATATATGTCTCTATGTCTGTGTGTGTGTGTATGTATATATATATATGTATGTATGTATGTGTGTGTGTATGAGTGTGTATATAATTTTTTTTCTTTCCATGAAATGTTTAGTAATTGCATTTTCCCTTTTATTGCATTTGTTTATCATTGATCATCACTTAAAATGTAAACTCTCACTTTAAAGTCGTTTGCAGTGGTTCTCCAACATCCTCTTCCGGTGCTGTAGAGCTTAGCTTTCAGAGTTTAGTCTGGAGCTCATACTGTCATTTCAACGTAAATGAATGTTAAGTGTTTTGCTGTGTTGCCATTTTCTTACTTGCTGTCTTCCTCAGGATCTTGTCTGTCATCTCATGGGCGATGTCGTCACCATTTACACATCTTTTGCTTGATTTTTCTTGTGGAACAAAGGCTTACCATATGTCAATCTGATTACCTCGTAAAGTTTTCATAGCCTCTCACTCTTTATGAAGGCCTAGCAGTGGTCACTTCTGGCGGTTAAACACATCTTTTGAAATATGAGGAACAAAACAAGCAGTCATTTGGAAAATGAAATTACACTCTTTCAAATTCTCTGGTTTTAGATATCATTTCTATCTCAAATGTTTCACCATGTATGAGAAGACAGCAGCACATGAGACATTATAACATTATTATTTACTGAACAATAGCTCGGATGAATTACAAAAGCTGTGTTGAAAAAATTAAATACAAGCCTAGTTAGCCTCTTTATGTGTTTCTGAGTGTGACAAAGCCTTTCTTATCTGTTGGAGTCCATTGTAGACTATTTGGAGTCCATTTGTGTCCATTAGAGCCCATTGGACCCTGCTAGAGTCAGTAGAGTCAGTTGGAGCCCATTGAAGGCTTTTAGGGTTAGTTGGAGCTCATTGGATGCTGTTAGGGTCAGTTGGAGCCTGATAGGGTGGTTGGAGCCCGTTGGAGCTTGTTAGAGTCACTGGAACTCGTTGGAACTTGTAAGGATCAGATGGAGCTTATTGGAGCCTGTTACGACCAGTTGGAGCCTGGAGTGGATTCTTCCTGAAAAGGTGGCTTAGCTGAAGAAGCCTGGACCAAGCTGTGATGAAGAACCAGGGGACTGAAAGGTAGCATTGGTCCACACTGACACAAGCTGTCTGCTCCTAGCTAACCTTTGTCCTCAGACACTTCCAGATGAACCCACAACCAGTCACAATGGTCTGTTAGTAAAATTAACAACACAACAAGCATATTTTCCTATAAAATATCAACAATTATGTTCTGTTCTGTGGTTATTTAAGCTCAGAAGTTAAAGCAGCATAAAGTAAAGTGATACCAGCTAGCTGTTGGCTGTGCTTGCTGCCATTCAAATGACCACATCCCTAATGAGGCATAAATTAGTGGTTTTATATATTAACTGATGAAGTACATACAATTGTCCCCATACACTGGTCCATCCATCATTATCTTCCTTTTGTCCAGGTTCGTGTTATGGGGAGAACAGTCTAACTAAAGAGATCCAGAGAGAGCTTCTAGGAAGACGTCAAAGTATTTCCAGACCTGCTGAGAGATATTGTGTCTCCAGCATGTCTTGGATCTCTCTTGGGGCCTCCTGGTGGTTGGACATGCATGGAATATGCCTTTAGGAAGGCATCCAGGAGGCTCCTGTGGATGTGGAGGAGTAGTGACTCTACTCTGTCCCTCCTGGATGACTGAACTTCTCCTATCTCTAAGGGAGAGTCCAGCCACCCTGCAGATGAAACTCATTTCAGTCACTTGTATGCTCCATCTAGTTCTTTTATCACTACCCACAGTTCCATTGGTGAGGGTAGGAATGTAAATTCACCAGTAAACAGAGTCTCAGCTTTCTGAGTATATGTTACTCCTGATGCTGATCCACCTGTAGATCTCACTCATGAACAATATTTGACATACTTAAATTCCTTCACTTGTGGCATAAATTCAATTTTATTGATATAGCATTTGTTACAATATAAATTATCTTCAGGTGCTTTTCACCATCTCACTCCCAACATGGAGAGGACATTCTACCCTTTTCTGACTGAGAACCATAGCGTTAGATTTGGAGTCCAGATCATCTGTGTTGCTTCACACTCATCTGAGCTCAAGATCACAGCTCTATGGATCCAAGAGATGTTGGTAGCTTCAAGAAGATTCTCAAAGCATTTCTTCCACCATTCTTCGACACCCCACCCCCACTATAGACAGTGTTGGTTAAGCACTGCTTTCCCCGCATGACCTGCCTGATGGTTCTTGGGACTAAAAAAGTCATTTTTCATAGCTTCTCCAGACTCCTCCAACACCTGAGTATTTGCCTCATAGAGTTGTCGTTGATGTGAAATCTAACTACAGAGGCCAAAACTGTTTTCATACCAGGCTGTAAATCTGTTTATTTCTGCTGGAAAGTTGGACATTTTAATATGGCCCATGGAGATGAATTCACTGTTGAATCCAGACCCTAGTGGTCAGTAGAGGAACTGCAACTAAATTCACTTCCTGGCTGGTATCACCAGGTCAGATGTTGCTCTGTGGTTCACAGGCAGTGCTGTTATAAGATTAGCTTTTAGAGTGATAGTTGGGTAGATTTTTTTTAAAATTTCAGTTTGACATTCTTTGTGCAGATGTTTTAAACTTGATCACCATCATCTGACTATTGTTTTGAGCTCAGTCTTCACATATTTCAGTTTTTTACTTTCGAGATTTTAGATGCAGGCACTTTTTACTGTAATAGTATTCCTATTGATTAAAAAAAAAAAACAAAAAACTTTGAGAAGCTAAAACACTGCGGTGACCAATAGCGGTCATCTTCTGGTGACCTCATCCATGTGCTTATTCTGCTGTTCCTGCTCAGCCAATGGGTGCAATGAAGGATGACTGGGATGGGTGTCAGACTTGAGTCTGACTCTGATCGTTCATCTTCAGTCTCATCTTTCACATGCATGAAGAAGGGAAGAGATTCTGTTGCTGAGGATGTTCCTAAGATCAGAGGTATTACCATGACCCTTCTGATTGCACAAACTGGATCTGTTATCCAGGTCACTGTGATCCTCAAAGGCCTCAATTGAGGAAACTGGACTTTCATTTCTTGGATCTTGAAGATGTTTCACCTTTTATTCAGAAGATTTGAACTGGTAAAGCCCTCTGGATGGAAGGTTGAAAAGTCTTCAAGTACCAAGAAAAAGACATCCAGTTTCCTTAACTCATGGATTTCAGGAGTTTTTGAAATATCGCCAGTCCATAATGAAAAAGCAGCTCCAGTTGCTCCATGGATGTTCCTCATGGGTCATGCTTGGATCATCTGACTGGTGGGCAGCATGAATGCATTCGCTCCTCTGATTTGTTTCAAAGCAGGACATCATGGTTGCAGTGTTTGATGGGTGGATGGATATCTGAAGTGTTGGTCCGTGTGGTGCTTTGTCAAAGCTCAGCTCTGTGTCTGTCTGCAGCCCTTTCTCCTGGTGGTAACTCTGTTTGTTGATCTCAGACAAACAGAGGTGATGGTTGGGTTCCTGGTTCTCCTCCTTGGGCTGTAACTGGATGCTCTCTGTCCCGTTCCAATTTAACTGAGCTGGGCTTGATGACAAGCCTGCTGTCATGCTGTCCTCCACTGTTACTCCTCCTGAGCTTGTCATCTCCTGCTCATCAAAGCTCCTCTCACTCTGCTGTTACACATTAATACTTTTGTCATTCTTGTCGTTTTTCTTTTGCTCTGAAATATGTCCAAGTTTATTTACAATATTTTCTCCTCTCCTGTGCTCGACTGTGGTCTTCCTCTCACCTCTCTTTCCTCTATCTGTCCTTGACTTCCCTTGTGGTCTTCCTCGCCTCCCGATCCTCCTGCTCCTCACAGGTGGTGAGTCAGAGGTTCCCCCAGAACAGTATCGGAGCGGTGGGCAGCGCCATGTTCCTGCGCTTCGTCAACCCTGCCATTGTGTCTCCATATGAAGCTGGCATCCTAGACAAGAAGCCATTGCCCCGGATCGAGCGAGGCCTCAAACTCATGTCCAAGGTGAGACAGCCACATCTGAGAGGTGGGACCAGACATTTCTGGGTCCAGCATGCTCAGTTGGTCCATATGAGACGCTCCAGAACTCTGCAGAGCAGCTGAACCCAGCTGAAGGTTTAGTTGTACTGGTAGTTGTACCCAGATTAATTTATTCACAACAAATGTCATGCCTTCAAAGTTCAAGTTCATAACAGTTCATTGTAGTTGTGATGTATGTCAACCAGGTTCGGGTCAAGAGTTTGACCAGATCATTGCAGAACCTTGATTCTTTCATTTCTTCATCATACTGATGAAGATCTTCTGCTGTCTTTGGGATCACTTCCTGTCACATGACCTAGTTTGAGCCAATCTTTATCCGTCCAAGTGTTCTAGAGATTCTTCATGTCTCCAGAAGATTCTGTAGCCCAGAGTCTTCTGGAGACAGTTTGTCTCCGGAAGACACATTTAACCATAAAAAAAATTAAAAGGTAAACCAGAAACATTAACAATTAATTAAAATTGTAAAGAATGCACTGTCAAAACGTCAGTGTCATCTTACATTGTTTATGATGGTTATCAGAATTAGAGACCGCGTCTTTTCTGGTGTACTCTGCTGACCGTGTCTTCTCTGGTGTCTCCTGCTGACTGTGTCATCTCTGGTGGGTCGTGCTGATCATGTGTTTTCTGGTATCTTCTTTGTCCTTTTTCTGATCAGATCTCTCTGAACATCTTCAATTTTGATGTTGCCTTTATTCAGAGCTCTGAAGGCAATACAGTGCTGAGGAGCTAAACTGATGACAACCAGACGTTGATCAAAGCTACCCATCATCAAATAATATTTTCTTCTTTGGTCCCTCCCTCTTGTGGGGTACCCCAAGGGCCCATTTTGGGCCATTCTTGTTTTCTATTTACTTGCTGCCCTTGGGGTCAATTTTTAAGAAACACAAACTTTTTGTTGTTTTGTAGATGATATTCAGAATATCAGTTGATTAAATCTAGAGGTTCTGATCCACTGATGAGCTAAAAGACTGCTTGGACCTGAACCTTCTGTATCTCAGTGATACAAAGGTAAAAATGGTTGTGTTTGGTCATTCAGATCAGGTGGAAGATTGGACTTCCACTCTTTAGAGGTGTTCATTCATCTGTTTGTTAAAAATGTGGCTTTTAATTTATTTAAATTTAAATGTGGTAAACAGATCAGTTCTGTCGTCAAAATGATTTTTTTTTTTTTTTAAGCTCTGGTTGTTGGCTGACGTGAAGCTTTAACTAGCTCAGAACTAGGAAGATTTCTAAATATTTTTTAAGCCCAATACTGGACTTTTGTAGTTGCTCTGTTGGTTCTGTTGATATAAAATGCAGCAGCTTGTCTCTTAACTGGGACCAGTAAGCACAAATGTATTGTTCCAGTTCTGACATCACTCCACTGACTTCCTGTCTGATTCAGATTTTATTGATAGTTTTTAAGGTTTTAAATGAGCATTGATATATTTGTGTGACTGTGTCTGTCCAGTACCAGGTCCTGTTCTCTGGAACACATTACCTCAAAAAATAAAGCTGTAACTATTGGTTCATTTAAATCTTCTGAAAACAAATTTTTTACACACTGGCCCTAAACTCAGGTTGATTTAGACAATATTTTTGGTTGTGTTTTTGTCTTCATGTCTGTTAAGATAAGAGAATATCAACTTCATTAATATTGGAGGAAGTTGTTGTTCCAAAGTAGAATTAAAAAAAAGGTTAGGGAAATACACTTGTAGAAATACACATTTGTAGAAAGGAGAATAATTAAATAAAAATCAAATAAGAATACAAAGTACAAAAATGTAAATTGTCTAAGCGTGTGTTTTAGTGTGTAAAGTGTCTAAGTGAATGTGGAAAATCAGAATCACTTTATTGCCATTGCCAGTAAACAGGTTTACAGACTAGGAAATTGCTCTGATGCAACAGTCCAGACAAAACATGGAACAATGTAAAGTAAAAAATAGAATAAAAATAAATGCATTTGAACAAGCAAAATAAATCAAAATAAAATAAAATACTTGGAATACATTTAGGAGAAAAAAATAGTGCCTAAACTAAAATAACAGAAATAGAAAATGTAAACTGTACAAAATGTATTTCGCAGAGACATTGCATTCAACAGTGATGATATTAGTAGTCCGATAATCTTATGTATGAAATTAAATAAGTCCGTTAATTATGTATCCATGCTGCAGAAGAGAGAGGAGTTATACAGTTTGATTGCCACAGGTAAGAAAAGATCTCCTATGGCATTCTTTGGTGGACCTTGGTGGTCTCAGTCCATGACTGAAGGTTCTCTGACAGGGTGTCAGTGTGGCATGCAGGGGTGATCGGTGTTGTCCATGATGCTGAGCAGCTTCCTCAGCATCCTCCTCTCCGACACCTCCACCACAGACTTCAGCTCAACACCCATGACAGAGCCAGCTCTCCTCATGAGCTTATTGGGTCTGATTGTTGCAGCTTCCTTCTGCCTGCTTCCCCAGAACACTACAGCATAAAAGATAACGCTGGAAACCATCAAATTATAGAACATCTGCAGCATGTTTCTTCAGACGTTGAAAGAGCTGAGCCTCCTGAAGAGGTACAGTCAGCTCTGCACTTTTTTAAACACAGCATCTGTGTTTACAGTCCAGTTTATTGTCTATGTGGATGCCCAGGTACTTGTAGTAGTCCACAATGTTCACTTCTGATCCTTTGATGGCTTTGGAAAGGTCGGTCTCATAAAGTCCACCACCATCTCCTCCTTTGAGAAGTTGCATTGCTGGTAATTCAGTCCACACCATTCCAAAAACCTGTCCACTGCACTCCTATACTGAGCCTCCTGGTCTCTGCTGATCCAGCCCATAATGGCAGAGTCATCTGAAAACTTCTGCAAGTGGCAGGACTGAGACCAGAACCTGAAGTCTGAGGTATAGAGTGTGAACAGGAAGGGAGACAGGACTGTCCTCTGTGGTGCCCACATGCTGCTTACTTTGGTCACTGTGGTTTCAGATGTAAAGTCCTTAACCCTCACATACTGTGAGCTGCCTGTGAGGTAGTTGTTGATCCAGATCACCAGTAGAGCCTCCACCTCCATGTCCACTAGCTTATCACTGAAGAGGGCAACCTGGGTGGTATTGAACGCACTGAAGAGGTGAAAGAACATGCCTCAGGATGAGTCTCTCAGGTTACTTCATAACATGTGACTTCAGGCCACACGTCTCTAGTCAGTGTGCATGTTGGGGTTCTTCTTCTTGGGCACAGAAACCAGGCATGAGGTTTTCCATCGCTCAGGAACAACCATCTAGCTTAGGGTCAAGTTGAAGATGTGCTAGAAAATTCCACACAGCTGTATGGAACACCCCTTCAGCTCTCTGGGGCTGAGGCCGTTAGTCTCTGAGGCTGTTCCATGGCAAAGGTAACTGAACTGTACAGGAGCAAGCAGAGGTGTCCTGAGAAATTAGGGTGCAAGTAAGCAGGGGTATGGGCAGCAGGAGGGTGGTATGGGGAGGGGTGTGATAATAGGGGTGTGAGGTGATTGAACAGGCAAGGAACTGGGTGGAACCATGAGAGGAATTGCCATGTTGTCATCCTGTTGAAAAACAAGTTTAGGTCATTGGCGTCATGGAGGTCTCCTTCCATCATCTGATATTCCTTACCATGACTAGTGATAGTTCTTACCTCTTACCCCCCCCATCAGGCCCCATCCTCCCCCCAAACACACACACACACCTTCCTCATGTTGTTCTGCTGGAGCTTGCTCTCCAACTTCCTCCTGTAACTGTCTTTCCCCTCTGTGATCTTCTTCAGCTCCACCTTCTTCAGTTCCTCTCTGTCTCTACTCCTGAATGCAGGATGAGATTGTCAATACAGAAGTTTATATAGTCCGTTATGCAGTTTGTCATGTTTTCGATGTCCTCCCATTGCACATGACAGAGAACATCCAAGTCAGTCACCTCAGAACATCCCTGAAAGGTGTCCTCTTCCTCCTGTGACCACCTCCGTGCCACTCTGGCGATCACAAGTTGCTGCTTGATTTCAGGAGTGTAAACTGTCTTTAGATAGACCAGGTTATTGTCCACTTTGTTGAGTGGGGGAGGGGCATTGGAGCTGTATACTTCCTAGACATTAGCATACGGCAGGTCTGTTGTTTTATTGCCTCTTGTTTTACAGTGCACAAATTGCTTGAAAGTGTGCAGAGATGATAAGAGGATGAGTGGTTAAAATCCCCAGAGATGGCAATAAAAGCACTGGGGTGAGGTTATTATTTATATTATTTGAGTGGAGCCCAAAACTTTTTTTTTTTTACCAAAATGTAAACATCTTTGTTTTTGCTGTTAACTAACTTAAAGACCCATGGTGACACAGGTGTCACGCTGCCTTTTAATGTCCTGAAAAGTTCCTAACACAGAGTCCACTCTGTCTGTGTTATGCATTCCATATTTTTTTCTTCAAGTAGTAATGGGTCTGGGTTCCTATTGGTTAACTTGGACATTTTAACGTGGAGGTTAGTGACCCTAGAGGACCTGCAGGTCCAAATCCAGACCCTAGTGGCCAGTAGAGGAACTGCAGATCTGGATGCAGACTTTAGTGGTCACTAGAGGACCTGCAGGTCTGGATCCAGATCCAGATTTGTGTGTATTCCATCTGCATGAGCCCGATAATCATTACAGCAGCTGTGATATGTAATGCTGTGATGGAGTGAGTTAGATTTGAATATTTAGCAGTATTTTTCAAGAGAGAAGCTGAAAACCAGAATTAATCAGTTTCTGGTGCGTGTAGTGTTCTTGATCAGTTCCCAGAGGCAGTGGAAGTGTCTTCTGATGTGAGAGGTTAGAAGTTCAGTTCTGTGTCTTTAATTTCATGTGACATCTTTATGGTGGTGTTGAGTGAAAAATCTTTTTATTTTTTAAATGAAAGCTAAATGAAGTCATTTTCTTCTGTTTGTGTTCACTTCCTCTAGATTCTGCAGAGCATCGCCAACCATGTCCTGTTCACAAAAGAAGAACACATGAGGCCTTTTAATGACTTTGTTAAAAGCAACTTTGATTCAGCGCGCAGGTAAGACACCTGGATTACGCTCGCTGCCTTCACGGATCACTTTCTAAATTGTTGACTGAAGTACAGGTACTTACTTGTACTGACATTATTCAGCATGTGAACAATATCCTGATGGTTTTCTACAACTGGGGACATTTCCAGAATACAGCTAACTACTAAAGCCTCACAGAACATATCCCATAATACTTTGAGCCACAGCTTCTGGTCTCCCTATGCTATAGCATCGTCACATTTCTGTGTAGTAATGATGACTTTAGTACCAGAATGTTGGTTTGGAAATATCCAGAGTCCTAACTGTCAGCCACTCCAACATCGGTCACACATGAGATTTGAAGACCTATCCAGTAGGGTTTTATTTAGTAGTTTATTTATTTACTAGTGTAGACTGATGTAAGAGATGATTACAGTCGTCACATCAATCACGACGCAACACACATGCAGCACAACTACAAACTAACAAAACACAAACTAACAGAAAAATAGCTTCAATCCTTGAAAGATCGTTTCCACCTGAGGACGACTCCAACATCATAACAACACTCCCCTCAAAGAAACTTGAACTCATACAGAAACAAAACCGAAGAAACTTCTTAATGAAAACTATGCACATCCTGATAGAAACTACTGTGAAGTTATGGTGTCAAGACAACGTCGGACCAGACCACTTCGTACAAGACCAAACCAGACCAGACTAAGCTGGACAGGACTGGACCAGACCACATTGGACAAGACAAGACAGGACTGGACCAGACTGCACCAGACAAAACTGAACATGACTGGACAAGACAAGAGTGAACCAGGTAACACCAGACAGGACTTGACCACAATGGATAAGACAAGGCCAGACCGGACAGGACCACATCGGACATGATGAGACAAGAATAGACAAGACAAGATGAGACTGGACCACACTGGACATGACAAAACGAGACCGGGCCACACTAGACATGACAAGACCAGACCACACCAGACATGACAAGACAAAACCGGAACACACCGGACAAGACTGGACAACACCGGACATGACGAAACAAGAGTGAAAAGGACCATTCCAGACATTGGACATGATGAGATAAGACAAGACCGGACCACACTGAATATGACAAGACTGGGCACGACGAGATAAGACAAGACTGGACTACATCGGACAAGACTAGACAAAACAAGTGTGAACCAGATCACACCAGACAGGACTTAACCACATTGGACAAGACAAGTCCAGACCAGACAGGACCACACTGGGCATGACAAGACAAGAAAAGACAAGACCAGACCGGACCACTCCAGACATGACAAGACAAGAATCGATCACACTGAACATGACAAGACTGTAGTAGACCTCCCAGTTTCATTTCCAGCTGAACCATGAAGTTTCTGACTTAACTCTGCGGCATTACCTGATAAAAATGGTGGTCCACAGTGAACATCTTGAACCATCAAGTAAGAAGATGAGGATGTTGCAGGAAACTGTCACCAGCGATCAGCTTCTGTCAACACGTCAGTATCGACTGATACTGAGTACTAATCTGATATCAGTCTTTGTTGTTAAAAAGAAGTTATTATGCTTTCTAATGAATATTTAGTCCTAACTTTACATGATTTTTATTGTTTTTGTCATGTTTTGTCCATTTTTATCTTGACTTAATAAGCCTGTTCTTTTTCACCTGATGGATCCTTAAATCCTGAGCAAGGCTGCTCTTATTTTTATCATTAGTTCTACTTCTAGAAACCGCAGGCTGGAATAAAAAGTATGTCCCAGTTTTCCTGGTAGGATTTTCAGACTAAAATAGCCTCATAATATCAATGCTAGATAGTTATCTCAGTCCAGCTAATTACCTCCTGCTCCTTTAGCTGCCGACTCAAAACGTGGTGTCAACAAACAAACCCAAAACTGTCCTGTTTGACAGGAATAATGCATCTAGTGACATATCAAATAAAAGCAGATGTGTAGTTTGGTTCCAGAGAAATCTCAATACCACAGGTGTGACTAAATGTACATCAGTCTTGGTCCAATAAATGGTGAGATCTTCTGAATGGATTTGTAGAGTGTTTTAGGTTTTCACTATATTAATCCAAGCAGACATGCAGTTTAGTTCAGTTTAACAGTACTTTATTAATCCCTGAAGGGAAATTAGATGAAAGCTTGACATCAGATTTATTCACATACACCTTAGTTGCAAAGATAAACTCATTTTAAATACATTACATTTAGCAGACACTTTTATTCAAATAGACTTACAACAGGGGAAGCAATCAAGCTACAGTAACAAAGCAGATAACAGAGTAGGTGCAGTTAAGCCAGTTCATTTAAAATTTTTGTCTTTGCTCTGATGGCTTCAAATTGAAGATCAGCACATGACCTCAAACCACCTGGAGACATCATCAGTCTTTTAGAATACCACTGCACCCTCTACTTTGGGTTCAGAACCATTATACTAACGTGGGACTGTTGAAACCTACCTGTAGTAGGTCATACCAGTCTAGGGTTAACAGAGAACCATTCGTTCGCCTACAGGTTCTTCTTGGACATCGCATCCGACTCTCCACCCAGTGACTCAGTCAACCACAGCTTGTCCTTCATCAGTGACGGGAACGTGCTGGCCCTCCACCGCTTGCTCTGGAACAACCAAGAAAGGATTGGCCAGTACCTCTCCAGTAACAGGTCAGGATCTCCCAGTTATGTTTGCTGGACACCAGTCGGGAATCAGGTTTTATTGTATTTAATGATGAATGATGGAATGATTCCAGAGACCACAAGGCTGTGGGCAGAAGACCTTTTGACAAGATGGCCACCCTGCTGGCCTACCTGGGACCCCCCGAGCACAAACCAGTAGCTGACACGCACTGGTCTAGTCTGAACTTGACCAGCTCCAAGTTTGAAGAGTTCATGACCAGGTAGGTTTCAGTTGATGTGCTGTCTCGTCTTTGTGAAGGTTTTGGCTTTCAGGGTTTTTGGGTTGTGGGTTTTTCCTGCTTCTGTAACCAGTTGTTATATTCCCTTTCATCCAACCTCTACAATGTTATGTTCTTCCAATACCCCATGTCCCTGCTGTGACAGATGCTCAACTCTGTCTTTGGTTTGACAGGCACCAGGTCCATGAGAAGGAAGAGTTCAAGGCCTTAAAGACACTCAACATCTTCTACCAAGCAGGAACCTCCAAGACTGGCAACCCAGTCTTCTACTATGTGGCCCGCAGGTAGGATTGTCCACCACTTCCTAACACTTCTTGTCTTCTGGTGAAGAATCCTTTCTGCTTCTACTGGTTTCCTCTGACATGTACTGAATGCATGCAGATTTACACAAGAGAACTACTTGTAGTAGTTACTAGTTGTACTATTATCATTTTTCACAAAGACTGAAGAACAGAGTGAGGTAGAGTAGAATACAGTACAATAGGGTAGAGCAGGGTAGGGTAGGGTGGAGCAGAGTAAGGTAAGGTAGAATGGAGTAGGGTAAGGTAGGATAGGGTGGAGCAGAGTAGGGTAGGGGTAGAGTAGGGTAGGATAAGGCAGAGCGGGGTAGAGCAGGGTAGAGTAGAGCAGGATAGGGTAGAGCAGAGCAGAGTAGAGTAGGGTGAGGCAGAGTAGTTTATGAAAAGCTTTGTTTTTGATGACCTGTGAGTGTATTGGTTGACATCTTGTGGTTTGTTTACACATAGCTTGGCTGAATTTTACATTGTTTTTGTTGTGACCAAGTGACCACAACAATACAAATACAACCTCCACAAATTCCACCAGATAAATATTCACAAATCAATCAGAAACTCTCAGTAGTTGTTTCTTGTCTAACTTCGCCAGTCTCTCATGGTTGTGGAGGAATTCTGCTCCATTCTTATTTCTACTGTTGCTGCAGTCCACTGAGGTTTTAGGACATTCATTGCTACATAGCTTTCTGAAGGTTCCACCACAGCATCTCAAATAGGTTCAGGTCTGGAATTTGACCAGATCATTCCAGAACCTTGATTCTGTTATTTTTCATTATTCTGATGTAGATCTGTGGCTGTGTTTAGGATAATTTCCTATCACGTGACCCAGTTTCAGCCAATCTTTATCTGTCAGACAGATCTCCTCACACGTGTCTTTAGAAAACTCTGGTCTACATAGGAGATCATGGTCCACTCAATGACTGACAGGTGTCCAGATTCAGACCATCGTCCCTCCACCACCATGCTTGTCAGTGGATCCATGGTGTTTCTGCTGGAATGCTGAGTTTTCTCCAAACATGGTTCTGGACATTCAGACAAAACATCTCTACTTTGGTCTTACCTATCTAGAGGATATTGTTCCAGATGTCTGCTGGTTTGTTGAAATGCAGTTTTGTAAACATCAGTTGGAGTTCTATTATCTTTTTAGATAGGAAACTTGTCCAAACAATCCGTCCTTTATTCTCAGTGAGGCCTGGAGACTTTGAGAACTCTGGGGTTTTTACAAGTTCTCAAAAGATACCATGGTCTGGAGAAAACAGCTGTGGACTTCGTTTAGTTTTTCATGGCATTATGTGACTTTAACTTGGCCTGCATACACTAAGCAGATAAAAGCGTGTGTCATAAATTGAGATGTTGACATCACATGTAATCACAAATACACTAGAACACGATGAGTTCATAATAGAATTAGTGAGCTATGTGTAGATCAATTGAAGTTGTCAGTTTAGATGTCAGTTACAAAGTAACCAAGAATCAGGGTTGATTTCAATAACAAAGTAATCACAGTTCCTCTACTGGCCCCAAGGATCTAGATCCAGACCTGCAGTTCCTCTACTGACCACAAGGATCTGCATCCAGACCTGTGGTTCCTCTACTGACCACTAGGGTCTAGATCCAGACCTGCAGTTCCTCTATTGACCACTAGGGTCTGGATCCAGACCTGCTGGTTTCAGCTCTCCTGGTCCTGGTCTCATCTCTACTAGTCCTCATTTCAGCTCTGCTAGCCCTGGTTTATGGTCTACTAGTCCTAGTTTAAGCTCCAGTAGACTTGGTTTCAGTTCTTCTAGTTTTAGTTTCGTTTTACTAGTCCTGGTCCCACTTCTACTAGTTCTGGTTTGAGTTCTGATTTCTACTAGTTTTGGTTCTAGATATTGTTACGGTAGTGAAACTTGAAATGAGGATGTTCAGACAGATTTGATCAGTGTAAAGTGACAATAATTAGCATCATGTCACCATAAGCAAAGCCAAATTAAAATCCACTCATTTGCAATGTGGTCCCACACACTAAAAAGAAAAACCTAATTCAGGAGCATCCTTCAAAAAACCTGTCATCACTGAAGGTGTTTCCAGTTTGTATGTAGTTTATGTGTACCATCAGCAAACAGTTGAATCACATGAATCTCTTCCAACAGTAGAACCATGATGTGTTTTTAACTCTGGGTCTGTAGTCTGCCCTCAAGTGGAGACCTTTGGTGTCTGCTCACAAACAAAATCATCAAGAAACATTCACAATGCAGCTGGTTGCGTATGTGAGCAGACGTGAGCGCATGGTCAAACTGCATTTATATCCCAGGTCGAAGGAGATGGGGCTGACCGCACATATGTGGACATTACACATTTCTTGTCTATCTCATAATATTTAATTTCTTAACAACAAGCAACAAGAAGAAACAATTGCACCAGGTCTTAGGAGTTTAAAACTTATGCACTGATTAATTAGTTGTTCACTTTTTAAAATGACAAGTTAACTGCCTGAAAACTGGAGACATGACAATTAAAAACTATCCCATCTTTGGACATCAGGAAAAGCAAAACATGGGACCTTTTAAGCTTGTAGCCACCACCTGAACATGGTTTGAACCAGTCTACAGAGACTCTTGTAGCTGAGTAGCTTAGCTTAGCCTGAGCTTGAATCTCTCAGGGTCGGAGGATACTTTAACTGCCATGTGGTTCCAACAGTGAAACAGTAATTAATTGTTGAAAGAGTTTAAATGATTGCTCTTGAGTGTGTCCTAATGTAACTGTTGATGTCTCTGCTGAAATTCTGATGGACTGTCTCTGTGCTGTTATTATCTCTCTGGTGCTTCATAATGACTAAGAGTTATTTTTATGCTTACTGTTTGGCAAAAGACATATATTTATTGATATTTCATTGCTTACAGTTGGACTTGGTTGACATTGTGTAACTTGTTTTTCACATTTTTATTGAAACACAATCAGCCTTGTCAAGCATTTGTTGTCACAGCCAGGTCTTGCATGTGGTCCACTCTTTTCTAGATTCTACAAACTGGTTTATTCCCTGTTTAAACCCATTCATGCAGACCTCGTCTTATATCAGTATTGGTTCTGAACATGCAGTACTTCTACCTCAGGCTTACACCAGAATGGCATTGATTGAAGCATTTACTGTCCAGGACCAGACCGGGCACTTTGTGTATCCACTAAAATATGTTCAGAAGTTAGTGAATGCCGTTGTCATGACTGCAGTTGTCAGAGTGACCGTTTGAATCTTGACCACAATTGCATGACTTCTGTTCTTGGCATTGCTGATCTTGGGTTTTATGGTTGAAGACACCATGCGTGCTGTGGTGCTGGGGTGTGGGGGTGAAGTCCACCCTGCCAGATCCTGGTCTCCAGGTCTGGTCACACCTTGTTTGCCCTGATGAATCCCAGTCTCATAGAGTATTGATTTTACTAGGTAACTGGATGTGACCACTTCAGTATGTGCAGGTGACTCTTCATCATACTCCTCACCCGGACCGTAAACCCAGAAAGGGGCCTCTGTGAACAGAGCTGAGTGCCGTTCCCTTTCTGCTGTTACCACATGGGTCTGTCCACAGATTGGACTGGTATAACAGGGGCATCCTAAGACCATTGCATGGGTTTGCTCTGCCCATTTGAGGAGCTGCGTCATATTTTCTTCTTCTTCACAAGCCCAAGGGTTATCTCCGAGTGTTATCATCTCGAGCCCCGTTAGCTTATCAAAGATCAGCTCAGGTAACCAGGAGAAGCGGTTAACATGCAGGTAAAGATGAGCCAGTCTTGGGAGCCGGTCCAACGACCCAGGCAAGATCTGCACCAGATAGTTATGTGACAGATCAATACTCTCCAGGTTGTGAGGCATGTTTGTGGGCACTGTCCAGAACCGGTTCTGACTGAGGTTGAGTGCTTTAAGGCTCAAAAGTGTGTTATTGATGAAGACCACCCTCTCCAGTTCATTGTCCGACAGATCCAGGACTTTCAGGTTCCAGTGGTAGGCTGTATCATTCTTGTCCAGCCAGCGTAGATGGTTTCCTGCTGCTCGGATGTCCCACAGAGACTTAGGCAGTGCAGCAGGTAGACTCTCCAGGCGGTTGTAGGACAGATCAAGCGTTCGCAGGTGACCATAGTTGCTGAGCTGGCTGCCAAGTCTCTGCAGACTGTCAGAAGAGAGGTTTTTCACTGAACACTTTCAACAATCAAATCTCACATGCTGTGTTAGGAGTCCAAATTGTCTAAAAAACTAACTGGAACCTAGTCTTACCTGTTAAAGGACAGGTTGAGAGAGCGGATGTTGTGCTGCAGACCAGGAGGTAGCTTGGTTAGGCCGCGTGAGGAGCAGTCCACAACACGGTGGCCCCCACTGCACAAACACACCAACGGGCAGACGGACCATACTGGACCTCCCAGAAGACCACAGAGCAGTAGGACAAGCAGAGTAGCAGAACTCTGCAGTATCATCAAAGTCCTGGAGAAACACACTGGGGTCAGGGACATGGTTCTGCAGGAACAGACCTGGGTCAGGGTCATAGGTGGATAGATAGATAGATAGGTAGGTAGGTGGGTGGGTGGATGGATGGGAGCATGGCTGGTCTTCAACAGGGGGGTCCCCATTATGATGAGCTTGTATCTACCATTGTTTCTTTAATCATTCATCGGGGGTCATATTCTTGATCTCTGAAAAGTGACCCCGTGACCCAGTAACTGGATTCAGCGGGTATAGAAAATGGATGTATGGATAGATAAAATGAAATTGGGTAGAATGTAGTTCATTCACTGATAAATTAAAGTGACAGTGAGGTAGAAGATAATATAACAGATCCAAACACTAAACCGTTGTCTTTTCTCTAGTTCATGGTGGACGTGTTTAAAGGTTCCATATTCAACAGTATTAATCACTGGGGGACCATTGGCCATCACACATCTCTGATTACTTCTTCCTTCGCTTCTCTGTTTGCCTCCTGGATCACCTCCAGGTGGCAGTACTAATAGTCTTATTCCACCACAACCTTCGTAACCTGTCCCCCATTTGCTTTGCCTCAGTTGTTACCGCCCCCATACCTCCTCTTAGCACATTCTCCTAACTTGAGGTCAGTGTTGCTGCACAGACCTTCAGCTCTACGTTGAGCTCTTTCCTGGATAGTTTGTGTCCTTTACAAACTATCCAGGAAAAAGTAATACCACATCTGACTAAATATGCAACTCAAAAGCCATGGTTATATCAAAAACTGGTAAAGCCATGGTTATATCGAAGAATTGTTTCTGCTGTAAAGTTGAACATTTTAACATGACGGTCAGTGGAGATTAAATCACTGTTGTATCCAGACCCAAGTGGTCAGTAGTGAAACTCCAGTTCTGGATCCAAACCCTGGTGGTCAGTAGATAAACTACAGGCCTTGATGTGGACCCTAGTGGTTAGTAGAGGAAGTGTATGTCTGTATGCAAAGTTAAGTGGTCAGTAGAGGAACTCCAAATATGGATCCAAAACCTGTGGACTGTGTGTTAGCCACTGTGGAGTCACTGTCTCCTGTATTAGCATGTGAGTTGCTATAGAGGCACTGTTCTCCTGTATTGGTGTGTGTTAGTCACTGTAGTGTCGCTGTTCTCCTGTATTAGCATGTGTTTGTCGTGTAGCATCACTGTTCTCCTGTATGAGTGTGTTTTAGCTGTTTTAGTGTCAGTTCTCCTGTATTAGGTTGTCTTAACTGCTGTAGCGTCACCTGTATTAAGGTGTGTTAATCTCTGTAGCATCATTGTTCTCCTATGTGAGTGTGTTTAATTCTGTAACATCGCTGTTCTCCTGTATTAGCCTGTGATAGCTTTGAGTGAAGTTGTTTCTGCCTCCATGTGGGGTCACATGACCTGATTACACCTCCATTTTCTTTTGTAAAGCTGGCATCCTGAGTTAGTCTCTTCTCCTGAGTCTTGATCTGCTCATCATCAGCTTATACTGATGATGGCTTCCTCCATCTGTCTGCATTGGGTTGTCTTTGTGCAGTCTGTAGGTGCCAAGTGTACCAAGTGTTGACAGAGGAAACATTGTCCAGATCTTGATTCGGGAGGAAAGGCCAGCTTGGATTATAACTTCTTGTGCTAAATAGTTGTAATCCCACGAATCTGGATTCCTCTCATATTCATCCTCCATCTTCTTTGTTTTTAGGGAATCATGCTCAGTCACATTAATATGGTGTTTAAAATGCATTTTAATTGTCTTGTCAAGTAGAGTCGGAAGATTTCTGAATCACTAGACCAGAGTGACAGTGGTTGTTGAACCGTTCGTGCTCTATGACAAGGACAGCTGGATCGGACCAACGATAAAAGACATTCCAATGATTGTTTAATTATGGTCATTTTCATCTGAGACGGCCTGTAGAGTGTACGATTTTCTGTGATAGTGTGTGTAAGATCACTCACCTCATCGCTCCTTCGTTAAGGTCTCATCCTCTCCGCTTCTCTGTCTGCTGCTCTTCTCTCTCTGGTTCTGGTTCTCTTTTCAGCTGGGAGCCTGTGTGGGTGGGGTGTGGTACACATGGACATGCTGCACGCGGGAGCTGTCCTCCCTGGCACTCTGCAGGTTCTACTGCAGGTTCTGGATCTGCTGCAGGTTCTGCTGCAGTCGCAGCTCTAGTGAATAGAGCAGTGCAGCAGAGAGAAGCCCACAGTGATGAGGCAGCACATCTGAGTGTGTGTGTTTGAGAGAGATGCTGTTTAAATGTGTGTTTGTGTCTTTGTGTGTCCATTTGTGTAATTGTCTGTGTGTGTGTGTATGTGTGATTGTCTGTGTGGCAGTGTGTGTGTGTAATCTGATTGTACTGTAAGTGTGTCAGCAGAAAATGATCTTCAGAAATTTCCTCTGAGTTGAGAAGAACATATTTGAAATACACAGTTTCATGTTTTGTACTCAGATTACACATTGCAGCTTAGAGTAAGTAGTACTACAGAGTATTAGTAGAAGTTCAGAGATTTAACTCCTCTCAACTGGGATTCCAGTCTGTTCTGGTTTCAGAGATCCAGAATATGGGAAGTTTGGATCTCAGAGAACAAGAATAAATATGAACATCGTTAAACGTTTGATTAAAAAATTCAGGCATCGTTAAAAACTACCTTCATCTTCCATAAACAACCACATTTTTTCATTTGCACAATGAAGCGCCATACTCTGAAACTGCCCCACCCCCACTTACAATTTTATTGACTACCTGGCTGTGTAGTTGCAGTTTGATTGGCAGATACTCGCTGTGGAGTTTAAAATTCCCCAACTTTAGATTGATCAACGCTAACACCGCCACAGAGAGACCCCACTGTTGGGTTTGGCGATGCTCAAAGTCACCCTGTTTAAAGTAAATGCACAGCGGCACTCAGGACACTTCTTTTATGCGGGCAGGGCTCAGACTTTAGCAGCGTTAACGTCTAACTTATTTACGTTATGTACATTCATTGTGTGCTGTGTGTGCGTACTGATGTTTAATTTAGATTTGTTAGCTCTTTGGCTAAGGAGGATCTGGCTCTTTGTGCATGTACCAGGTCCACATGCACTCAGAAGAAGTATGGAGTCTCTGGTGGTGTGATGTTGGTGTTAGGCCGTAGATGCTGAAAGGCTGGTGGATGCTCATTTTTGTTGTATAATAGCTGGACCAACACTGTAGGACTGTCTGGAACGGTATCTTCTAGATGTGGTCCACAAAGCTTCTCTGTATGCACTTTAGAACTAAGATTATGGTTGATCTGTTCTTCTGACTGTAAAACACGCAATCACACAGATGTTCAACCCTGGAAAACACTTCCTCCATCTGGAGTTCATGGAAGACCTGGCCATCCAGAAGACGTCCAGTACTGCAGCAGATGACGCTAAGATCATTCAGTCCATGAAACAACAAACACATGCAGCATACCAAACAAATGGACACAAGTTCAGTTTTAATCTTTAATTTTTAATCCATTTCCTCCAAAAGTAAACACAAGTTCAACAGCAAGCAGCTAAAAGAAAACAAACTGTCACTTGTGGCCAGGTGCTGCACCCACACCTCGGCTGTCAACATCTGTGTCTGCCATAAACAAGGATCTTCAATCTGCCAAGTTCTCTCCTGTCTGGTATGGTGCAGAGAAGCATGAAGACCAACCAGCCGGAGAGTCTAAAGCTCTTAGCCTTGCGACATGTCATCACTTTTGAATGGCATAAAGCCACATTCTGATTAGAAAATAGAGCAGAAAGTAGATCGTTTTTCTGGTAATTTGAAAAAGGAATATTTCTCCAGGCTGCACTGGAAACATCCTTTTCACACTAGTCCCATCATCATCATATCTGCGGGAACAGTCTTGTTGGTGATGATTTAACTGGGCCATCAGAGGGGTTACAGCCTCACAGAACTCAACACAAGTTCGAGAGTCATGCTGAAGATCCGGATCCACTGATCCTGCATCTGGACAATGACCTTCCAGAAACCCCTCAGATGTGGCCAGCTTCATGTAAATGCAGTTTATCTTGAGATGATGCATTGCACAGGTCTTTCTTGGAGCAAAAATACTTCTTTTTGGATGGCTAGACTGGTTTCTGAGAGAGCTTCTAGACACACATGACCGTTATTCTTGGAAGGGTTCATCAGAGAGGAGAAGACATAACTGACTGAAAACAATCGGTTGATTTTTGTAAACCTTCAGAAATATCTTATGTTTTCTGATGGAAAAACGGTTACTGCGGTTGCTATTGAGTGGACTGAAGTCCAGATGAAGCTTCCTCATCACACGTGGCTTTGATGCAGAAAAAGTAGGCATCAGCTGAACTATTTTAAGTGTTGGGCTGTCTGGTCATCTTCTGCTTTTTTGGTTGCTGCCACATAGATTTGTAGATCTGTGTGTTCAAATAATGTTTTCTGAGGACAAACTTTTAGCAGGATGGACTGTGGAGGGCACGTTGTCAGGAAATCACTTTGATAATCTTGTCTCTGTGAAGCAATACTAACAAATTTAAACCAGCACCATTAGTCACAGTGATTTCCTCAAAGGATGACACATTAGTCAGCTTCCTGTTGCATCAGCCACTGCAGCTACATGAAAGTCACTGAAAGTCTGCTAACTGTGGTGTACATGGACTGGATCTGCTGGGAGGAGGCCTGGAGCTCGGTGGAGGTGCTTAAGTCCATTGGTCATAGCTTTTCACCAGAGTATTTCTCAGGTTCTTCATAATTCTGAGGGGTAAAGAGGATTTTTGAGCATCTGGATAGACTTGGGGGAGTAAATGCGATGATCTTGGTGACTGCTGGTCAGAACTAAGAGGTCTCTGAGATGGAACTTTTGTCCATTACTTCAGCTTCACCGGAGCTCGTTGTTGGTGGAGGAGTTGCAGCAGTTCCGTTACTCTCTTTTCCATCTTTCCCATCTGTTGTTAGAGGAGCTTCAGGAGATCTGTCACTCTCTTTTTCATCTTTCTCATCACCTTCCTGACCAAACGTGCTCCCCTGAGGTTTCCCTCCAAATGTCCCTCCTGGACTCATGTCTTGTAGCTCTTCATCTGCTTCTGGAAGTAAGGATAGCCGTTTGGAAAGTCTCTGAGGCAGGAAGCTGGACAAGGAAATCCGGTTGGATGATCTCAGTGTGACCTGGTTGTTATTGGGACCACCCACCAGAAAGGGTGAAGGCCCTGCCCAGTCGGTGGAAGTGATCTGCTGCTGCTGAAGCCTCCGTTTCTTTATGTAGATGACCAGGAACCCCAGCATCATCACCACCAGTGCTCCTCCAATCACCCCTGCCACCACTTTTCCATGTGGGGTTTCCTCTTCAGGCTTGGTGGTTTTTGGACGTACTCTTGCATATGTGGTCTTGTAGGAACTTGATATCCGAGTGGTACCAGCACCCTTAGGTGGTGGTGTTGTCCTCTGAGGCTTGATGGATGGGGTAAAAGACTGCACGGGGATGGTTGACTGTGATGGAGGTGTAGCTGGAGAGGTCAGGGACATACCGGTGCCTTGGTAGTTGGTGGAGTTGTTCATTGCTGAAAGAGCTGTTGAAGGTTTGATTGGGTTCCTGGTTCCACTGGTATGAGGCATATCTGTAGACATTTCTGTTGAGCTGATGGCAGCAGCAGGGGTAGAGTTGATGGCTGCATAGTGAGTGGAGCTGATTGGTGTTGCTGCTGCTTCTGTTTTCGTGGCTTGTGGTGAAAGATGAGTGGTGGGTGTTCCCTGATTTGCATCAGCTCTGGTGGAGGGTGTGGCCTGGGGACCAGGGGTTTTTGAGCTTCCATGGGTCGCGGTCACCTCAACTGGCATCTCTGTGGTGACATTGTTGTGCTGGTTTGCTGCAGAGCCTGGTGTCAGCATCATCAGGACCATGACAATCAGGGTGGTGTTGTCCATGGTCGTCTTCTAGCTGGAACAGAGGAAGTACTTTTATCAGAGCTGAACAGACTAAAGCAATCAGATGAGGGAACTGAGTGAAAACAGAAGACAGTTGTGAAATGTCAGATGGTTTCCTCCCAGTTCACCTCAAACAACCCTATTAGTCCTTCAATGAATAGTCACAATAGTCTGTCCAAAACTTTATACCCTTTCTTACATCCTAGAACTATCTATGAATTTTATCAAATTCATCTGATGCTTGTAAGCCTTAATATTAGATAAATATAACCTCAGAATAACAACATGGAACTATTTTCACTGTCTTTATTCATTTAATACAAATTAAGAAAATGTGGGTGACAATAAGGATGCATTACTGCTTCTACAGGATTTACAAGCTGCAACCAGGTTCTGTATCACTGAACTGATCACCATTATTGATGAACTGATCATCATCCTTGATCATGATTTGAAGGGATCACCACCACCAAAAGTCTTAGAGAAACAACTGTTTCAGTACATGGGTTATAAAAACATTCCCAAACAATTTTCAGACTAATCTTTGTACCGTGAGGAGGATTATTCACAAGGAGAAAACATTCAAGATGGTTGTCTTGAATGTTGTCTTGTCTCAGTTGTCCAGGAGTGGATGCCTTGGCAGATTTACCTCAAGATCAGAATCCCAAGAGCTCCACCCTACACCCTACATATCTTACTGAATATGTTAGGTGTTAAACTCCATGACAGCACAACTAGAAGAAGATTGAACCAGTACAATTTGTCTAAAAAGATAATGGAAGCACAACTGAGGCTCACAAAACTGCATCTGAACAAACCACCAGATTTCTGGAACAATGTCCTATGAACACATGAAGCCAAAATGTTAGGTCCTAATATTTGGGACCTAATGTTAGTTAGGTCCTAATATCCAAAACCATGTTTGTAGGAAACCCAAGACAGCTGCTCAGCAGACCCCTCAGACCCACTTTCAATCATAGTGATGGATGGATGATGGTCTGGAGTTGATCTGCAGCTACAATAGGACTAAAAGAAGTGATTTAACCCTTTAAGTGCCATTGTCGCAAAATTGCGACAAGCAACATTGCTAAATTTAAGAAGCCGTAACTGCAAATATGGTGCCTCATGTAGTTACTACTTTGCACCAGGAGATGGTGTACGTCGGAAGTTTTGAAGTTTATAGAGTTTGAAAACCATCCCCCCGGCCAGGAGATGAGGAAGTAGTTGTAGTAGTGTCCTAACAGAGAGCAAGAGAGCGAATTCTAGCGAGAGAAAATTTATCATGCTGAGAGATCAAAGAATAGCTGACTCAGATTCTGAAGAGGAATATTCCCCCTCTGATGAAGATGTTCCGTTGTCCAGTGAGACAGAAAGTAACGCTGCTTCTGTGTGTAACAGCGAGTCTATTTGCTTTCCTTTGCTTTGCTTTGCTTTGCTTTCCTTTGCTTTGCTTGAGGGATACTCCAAGGAGGAAGGCAAAAAAGAAGGAGGGCTTTCGATGCAGCAGGGAGAAGTGCTACGAAGGCTCACTGAATGACAGATTGCGTTGTATGTTCAGATCGCACCTGTCCAAAAGGCCGTCGCTAGACGCAGTTCAGGTGCAGTCAGTGTGGAGTAGGTCTGTGTGCTGCTAAGGATACCACACACTGAAGCACTACAAGCAGTGCCATCTTGATCAGTAAACATCTTATTATTATTATTATTATTGTTGTTATTATTATTATTAGCTGTAAAAGTTATGTAATCTAATATGGCCACCGCCTTGGGATGTCATAACATAGTAATAATAATGGTTTGATTTATACAGTGCTTTTCAAAGCACTCAAAGTGCTTCACAGAGGCCATTATTTGTCACACGCAGTCATATCAGTGGTGGTAAGCTAAGTTAGCCACAGCTGCACTGTACAAATTAGATGAGTAAATTTACTTCCATCACAAATTTTGGGTCATAATGAGGATTTGTCATTTATAGTATGCCTTTATCTCTAACCATTTTCAAGCCACAACCTTTTGAAATAATGATATCAACACTGAATATTTTATTGAAAAAATTCTGGCACCTAAAGGGTTAACTTTTGATTATGACTGTTTCTAAGAGGTCTGACATTGTTTTCATGGAGTTTTTTCCTTCCCCAAGATACAAATATGAAGAAAGTTAACACACCTACATCAGCAGATTACGATTTAAAAAGTCCTGGTTGTGTAGAAATGTTGCTGAAGAGCTCAGGTCTGACTGTGATCACCTGGACAATGTTGGTTTGATTCCCTCTAGTCTGGCAGACTCAGTGTCACCCAGGTCCCCAGAACCTGAGTCACTTGGGTCACCAGAACCTGTGTAAATGGTAATTCTGACACTTTCATTATGTGCCCTTTTGATCATATCTGTGTCTATAAGCATGTCTGTCTGCCTGTCACTTTCTATCTATTTCTCCCCCCTTCTCTCTCCCTTTTTCTATCTCTTTCCCTCTCTAGCTCTCTCTGCACCTCCCCTCTCCCCCGTCTCTAATGTTGAAGACCAGCCTCCGAACTCGTCCCTCAGTTATTTTTCATTTTTAACCCTCTCCATGACTGCACAGGTCAGGTTTGTGCACCTCATCAGGTGAAGTTTTGTACCTCATCAGGTGAAGGTTGAGGATGAACGTACCGGCGTTGGTCTGTCGGCATTCGGCCTCCACGCTCAGCGGTGTGGGACGTCGGATCGCGATCAGACGTTCGGCTGCTGCATGAAACAAAATGTCTCCTGATTCAAAGCAGGAACTAAGCGCAGAAAAGCGTTTGTTGCTTCACTGACAGGAAATGTAATGTGTGAAGTGGATGACGAGGCATCTGCACATCTAAACATAGTCCATGTTTCACAGCTGCTTGTTGAAACTGAACTTACTTCCAGAAATCTCTCCATCCAGAAACATCAGCCGTCTGTAGATCATCAGGTTTTAGACGTGAGCATCACCCAGTTATACGTTCCTGAAAGGATTATTCTGACATATTTACAGTTGTAAAATGATGTGTTTAGACTCAGAGTTTAGAACAAAATAAAACTCCAGTACAACATCTTACTCAGATTAAAGACACAAACTTAAAGTTAGCATGTATTCATAATCTGCTGTAATGAAGACCTGATGATGTCAGAGGTTGGTGGGTTTGTGCTGCACACCAGGAAGTAAACTTTACAGTTCAATTCAGCTTTATTTATACAGCCCCAAATCACAACAAATGTCATCTGAAGGCTCTTTAACTACACAGTTCAGCTTGTTCCAAATTAGTCCAATTAATACAAAACCAATATAATAGCAATAATAATTATTGACTCACTAAGGGAAAAAACGGATTGCATCAAAACCTTTCTTGGACACAATCCTCCGTCCTAAACAAACACCAGGCAACTGTGGAAAGAAAAACTCTCCTTTAACAGGAAGAAACCTCTGACAGAAACAGACTCTGGAAGGACAAGCATCCCCCTGGACCAGTTGGAGCTTGAGAGGACAAGAATAACAGATCAAGAACACCTGCTGAGAAGAAGGACATAGGTTCACAACAACAGTAGTATAATTATTAGAGTTGCACTAGAAGAGAATGGAGTCAGGAAAGGTGCATCATGGGAGGTCCTTCAGCTGAGTTAATGAGTTCTGAATCACTTCAACCCTTTCTTTTCACACACAGAAATCCAAGAGTACCTAAATGCATCACTTCTAACCATGTGAGGACATCCTCAGCTCTGATTGGTCAGATGTGTTGCTGTAGTAACAAGAATATAAACAGGAAGGAAAACTCCAGAATGGCACCGCCCTGGTGGCAGCTACTCCATCAGGTTCTTCTTTGATTTCTATCTTGAGACTTTTTCTGTTTCCATGTTGGTTTGGATGCTATTCTTCCGCATTCCTGCTGCGAACCCTCATGGATTTCTGCCTGGAATTCTGGTGGATTTCTGCTGGGAATCCTGATGAATTTCTGTTGGGAATCCTGATGGGTTTTCTCCCAAGAATCCTGGTGGATTTCTGCAGGGAATACTTGCACTTTGTAACATCTTTTATAATGAATATTCACTACAATAAAAAGTTGTTTCAGTCAGTTGCCTGGAGATGGAAACGTAATCATTTAAATGTCTAGTTTCAGATTTCAATCAAACACAGATTAGCCTGATCTGAACTGTATAATACTGGTGTTGGGCCACGGCCATATGTTGAAACAAAGAAGGGTCTAACATTTGCAGTAAGGGCTGACCCCAT
This sequence comes from Zenarchopterus dispar, assembly GCA_028564865.1. Taxonomy (NCBI): domain Eukaryota; kingdom Metazoa; phylum Chordata; class Actinopteri; order Beloniformes; family Zenarchopteridae; genus Zenarchopterus; species Zenarchopterus dispar. Next base: position 27,739 of record JAOWBL010026314.1, read on the forward strand.
GGTTTAAAACAAAGAAACCTTCTAAATGACTCAAATCCCCTGCAGGCTTTGTTTTTATGACACTTTGGTGAGAAGGAATTGGCCCTTTATTGGGCATGGACCATAAAATATAGCAGGGTTCCCCACTGATGTGCAGCAGACAAGACCCGGCTATAAAGGGCGGCTGCTCCCTGTCCCTTGGTGTCTCTCTTGGAAGACCTCTCTCCCACAAGCTCCAACATGGAGCTCATCTCTCCTGATCCTTGAAGCTGTGGAGGCCACAGCTCCAACTTTAGCATGATGAGCTACCAGCCAAAGACTAGCCTCCTCCATCACCGTGTCTGAAGCTGTCTAGTTGCCAGGAAACGGCAACTGCAGTCTGTCTGGCTGCAGCGCTGCAATGAGAGACCCGTGAATGTTCAGAGTCCCAGATGAGCTGACCAACGTACCCGTGGACACTGATGATGTGAACGCCTTCAGACCAACCCAGAGACGAAGGAGTCCAGCTGTGGTACCAACACTACATCCCCTCATTGTAAGGGAGATGAGGAGAGAACGCTCTTCACCAGGAGCACCGGTGGAACGTAATCATCCAGCTGTTAACCGAACCAAGAGGAACGCTGGTCTTCCAAGGACAAAAGCACCACTTCTATCACTTGCAAAGTGATCCACGTAAAAGGCTGATTTTATGTCTGGGTAGAGAACCTTAGTTAACGCATTTAACTAGTTTTATTTTGCAATGTCGCACACGTTGTGAGCCAGACTGCACAACTGTGTTTATTTGTTACTTGTGCTAAAGTGTGTTAATTAATTTTAGTTTATCTGTAATTGCATCCATATTGCTGGATCTTGATAATACATTCTCTCACATCAGAAAACAAATTTTCCTTGTTTCCTAGTTAAATGACCAGAGAGCACATGTGAACTTAGTTTCACATGTGCTCTCTGCTCTCTATCACAAGTGCATCTCTATGTGGAAAACATCAGAGCAGCTTAGTTTTCTGGTGGTGAGAAGTTATTCTAGTGTTTTTGAGTTTTACTGTCTTCTCTTCTTTCTGTCATCCTTCCTACTAACACATGCACACAGACACTCTTATCTCAGCCATAACGTCTCAAATTTCCTTAGTTCTCACTGAGTGTGACAAAATCTCGTCCACCATTTTCAGTCAAATAAGACTTGAACACCACGTGGTCTTGTCCACCGTTTTTACCACTTTTAAAACCAACTTGCCACAAACACACACACGTTCTCCCAAACACGGATGTATATAGACTAAATTTTCTGTTTCATGTTAGTTGTTTGCTTAATTGTAGTTTAAATATCAAAACTTTATTTCACATGCTGTTGATTGCAACTTTTGACAATTGTGTTAATAAATTCTGATTCATTCAGAGAAGTTGTTTGTGGTTAATTTACACATATTTTAAACATTTGGTAGTTGTAAAGGACTGCTTGGACTCCTTCCTTGACTGTTACTCTATAGCTCCACCCCTGGTCACAGGCTGGCAGGCATAAAATAACAGCTATTTTGGGACTGATTGTGCTATTTAGTTATTAATTCCTGATATTCAGGTGGTGCCCTGTCTTGATTTATTCATTTTGATAATTTATTTACATTATTAATAACTGCCTTCAGACAATTATTAACAACTCTTTATTAACTAAACACTCCCTTCCATGGCACAACACTGGTTACAAAACTAACAGTTCAGCTTTAATTATTTATGTAAAATGAAATCAGAGTGCTTAAATAGAGTCCTCTTACATGTCTGTGTGCCAGAGTAAACATACATTTGGAGTTAGCGTTAAGAAGCCAATACGTAGCTTGGGCATATCCAATCCTACTGTTTCACCTCCAATATGGATTTTCGGAGTTTATTGACTCAACAAATATAATTATAGGGGGATATTTTAATAGTGTCATTAACCACAAGATGGACCATTCACATCCTCAAAATAACACATTTGGCATTCCACAGAAATTATAAAGCAATACATGAACCACTTTGGACTTGGCGATAGCTAGAGAAATAATAACCCCTTAATCAGAGAATATATTCATCTCTCTTCCATCCATCAATTCTTCTCCCAAATTGATTTTTTTCTTATCAGTAATTCACTCTCCCAGGATGTAAAAGAAACCCATCTGACCATAATAAGTGACCAGGCTCCTATTTCCCTCATATTAAATATCCATTCACACACTGAGGCTCACAGAACATGGAACTTCAATACACCGCTCCTTGAGGATACAAACTTTGATAGTTTTATCAAAAAAGAGTGGACTTCCTTTCTGGAGTTGAACGACTTTCCAGATATCTCACCATCACTTCTAGGGGAAACAGGAAATGCAATCATAAGAGGCAAAATAATCTCGTACTGATTTAATAAGAAAAAGAAACAGTGAGAAATAGAACAGTATCTCGAACAAAGGATTAAACAATTATAACTCTATACCACAAATCCCACAGAACAAATTCAAAATGAACTTAATGAGGTCAAAACACAATTCGAAACATTTTAGACAAAAAAACACAATTTCTTATCCAACAGCTCAAATATGACAACCTCGAGGACAGTAATAAAACAGGTAAATATCTTGCAAATCAGTTACAGTGTAAAAATAAATTCATCATCTATAATAAATTCATCAGGAGAAATTGTTCATCAACCACAAGAAATTAATGATGTATTCAAACCTTTCTATGGTAATCTATACTCATCAGAACACAATACAGACCAGGCTGAAACTGAAACATTCTTAGACCATTTAGAAGTACCAAAATTAACAGATGAACAACCAAACACATTGGATGCACCTGTTACTCTGGAAAAACTACAAAAATGCCTTACACAAAATTCTCAACAATAAATCACTAGGACCCAATGGATTTCCAGCACTTCCCACAAACGTTATCACCAATTTTTTGCAGAGTTATAACTGAAATAAAATATTCCTCTATAATACGACAACAAATGAATACAGCAGCTATGATGCTTATTTTAAAACCAGACAAAAATCTAGTGTTCCCCTCCAGTTATAGGCCACTCTCCCTCATAAACACAGATTTAAAAATCAGTCAATCAGTTAGTCAAACTTCTTTATTATAGCATTTTTCGTACAATAAAATGTAGCACAAAGTGTTTTAACAGTAAAAACAAAACCAGTCCCACCCTCCCCTTCCCACACTGACCGTGATCTCTATCAACGATAAAACACAATCAAAAGGTTAAAATAAATAACATGTAAAACATTATTGGGCACAGAAGAACCAGTGAGGGAACATCATCCCACTATCACAGGGAACCTTCTGCATCAGGAGGTGGCTGTGAAACTTGGAGCCAGACTGCATGGTGGGGGCCACAGCCCGCCCCCGGGTGCGATAGAGTACCAAACACCACCGCTTTGATGGATGTATGGACCTCACCACAACCCAGGGATGAGTGGACCTCAGGCCATCGCCATGACAACCGGAGTCAACAGCACCTCTAATGCAGAGGGCTCCCACCGAGACAACAATGGAGTTAAAAAGTAAAAAGTATAAAAAAAATAAAAGTAAAAATAAAAAATATATATGAGGTAGAAATGACACCTGGATTTGGGGATCCTCTGCCGTTCTTCCTTGCAGATCTTCTCCAGTTGCGTCAGGTTAGATGGTGAATGTTAGTGGACAGCCATTTTCAGGTCTCTCCAGAGATGCTCAATTGGGTTTAGGTCAGGGCTCTGACTGGGCCAGTCA
>JAOWBL010026369.1:0-31433 GCA_028564865.1 Zenarchopterus dispar
AGATAGATAGATAGATAGATAGATAGATAGATAGATAGATAGATAGATAGATAGATAGATAGATAGATACACACACATTCAATATCTTAATAGATGGACTCACAGCTCAGTGAGAATGTCTATTAAGATATTTGATTTCTTTCAGTGTTTTTCTATTTTAATTGACAGACTGAGCATACACAAAGAACTACACTAAACTGCTTTATTACACAGCAATTGTTTTCAGATCAAGTCAAGGTAAATTATATGACATAATTATATGAATTATGGGAACAAAATGATCACATTACCTTGCAATTTGGACTTCTAGGAAAAATAAAATTTAAATACAGTTATGTTTTAAAGGGGTAATTTACAGGTAGCTAAAAAAAAGGAATATATTTCACTAACAGAAAAAAGAGTAACATTTTGTTGTTACACTGGACAAAAAAAATGGCAAAAAAATTAAATTGGATTTAATTTGCCATAAATTGTGAACTGATCGCCCTTCAAATCACAAGACTAGTCAAATTCAACGTCTATGTCTTTCTAATTTCTTGTGCATCTACTAAACTGAACCTTTACACTTTGACAGTGCTGGAGGAAAAAGTAAGTGAATAATTTTAACAAATGCTAATTAGAGTCAGCAGGTTGCACAGTGTGATCTTGAGCTGTTTTGATCGATAAAAAGGTTCTGAAAATATCTTAATCGTGTTTTTCATAACCATCTGTGAGCCAATGACATGCAAAAAAAAAAAAAAAAAAAAGATCTCTGAAGGCAAATAATCAGGAATAGTCGGTCTCCATAATTTGAACATAAGTCAATCTGAGTGTCAAAGGATGTGAAAACTCCGACTGATTCACGGATGTAGCCGACTCACCTCGTAGACGTTGAACTGGCTCTGTCCTCTTGATAGCTCTCTGTAGCTGGTGCTGAACTCTCCGATGAAGTCGTGACTACAGAGAGGATTTACAGGCAGAATCAGTCTCACAACACATTCAGTTTACTTCTTTAAAATTAAATCAACAACAGCATCCCAATCCCAACACACATGGTCAAAACACACCAGAAAATGGAAATACTGTTATTTTATCTTTGCTCTTGATCATGGGTTACGACTTTATAAAGTAATCTGATTTGCATCCCAGAGAAGAAAACACCAAGTAAGGATGATGAGAATTATTTGTTTTAAAGCGTTACTTGAATTAGTAAAGACAGACGTTTTCAGTGGCCTCTTTCAGTTCAGCTTGAGCATCTTGTTAAAACCGAAAATCATTTAAAAAAAAAAGAATCATTGTATTTGTCAGATTAAGAGTGACACTGAATCGATCCCAAAGTAAAAAGAAGAGAAAATAACTCCCTTTTAATTACAGCTTGACAAATTTTACTCCTTTCTCTTTCTGTCTGACTGTCAGGAGCCAGAATCCAGACTTATCATTAAGCAGTCAATCCGTGACGCTGCTGCACTCAGCTCCCTTACCTACTGAAGCATAGACCGCCGTTAATTACGTGCAGCTTGGAATTAAATTAACAGAGCACAAATAGATGACATGTTGAATGTTAATGTAATCGTGAAACAACGGCATAAAGAAATGCACTGCACGATTACAAGCTCTGAGGTTATCGGTGCGAATCAGGTTAACATATGTACAATAAACACAAAAAGCATTAAACCAAAGATATATAAATGTCTGAAACACAAAGAAGATGACAGAACTGATATGAAGTAGCGGGTAGAGTCTGATCCAGCAGCAACAGGCTTTTCGTTTAAAATAGAACATTTACCTTGTTCCTCTTTATTTCTTTATTTATTACTCCATACCAAAAGTAATTTATCAATTGTTGGAATACTTTATGTCCCACATAAAATTAGCAATCAGACCTGGATGTTTGTGTTTGTAAAATCAGCTCAAGTCCTATTCAAATAGGATTTGTTTAATCTGGTCATTTGTAGGAACTATTTTAATTTACAGTTACATTTATTATAATGAGAACAGTACTTTCTACAGGTAATACTGCTCTTGAGCATTTGTAGGGTTGAACTCAACTTTATTTTCCCCCTCTCTGTAGTTGTGAATGAGTAAAAGTTATTGACAGTATGCGGATCAAATCTGTGGTGAGGCTGGAGTGAAAAGCCATCATCATCCCAATTATTTGAGAGGGCATGAGTATTACTTCCTTAGCCTCATCTTTAGTCACTGCAGTATTTTTCTCCTCCTTACACCTCGTTTACACTTGCCCTCCACCAATTCGGAAAAAAAATTCGGAAAAAAAATGCGGAAAATGCCCCCTAGTGGTAAATGCAAGGCAGTACAATTTTTTTCACAAATGAGTTGGCTTCATGTTAACGCTTAATGATGCTATCATTGCTAGTTTTTATCATAGCCTACATTTAAAGATAATACAACTTCACTACATAATCAAACAACCAAAAGAATATTTTTTTAAAGCCTCCTTGTTACTCATGCTAGCACAGCATAGATGTTTTCTCCAAGACACATGAAACAAGTTACATTTTTTTTAATACACCCGCAGCAAATATCATGGAGAAGTTTAGCACTTGCTAAACTGGAGAAGTTTAGCACTTGCTAAACTTCTCCATGAGGTTCCTATTGAAATAAAAGTAATTCAGGATGTACCATGTGGCTGCACAGAGGCAAGTGGAAACAAGGCATTTAGCCATTATCAGTAACCGTGGCTATCGCTCAACAAGTCCATAAAATTAAAGTTTGTGTTTGATCTCCATCCCAAGAACATCTTAAATACATTTGAGTGCAACAGCGAGAATTTTGTGGTAAAAACCTGTTCATTCAATGAACTGTTATCCTGAGATAAAAAGTTGCTTTTGTGAATCAGTTTTAAACTGAGAGAGTACTGTGCATGAAGTGCATTGAGTTAATGTGTGCTCATGAAAGTATGACATTCTGGACAGATACTATGATTTTTTCCAAAAGCAGAACACCATTCAGGTATTTTTCCACATTCTTCAGTTTTTGCAATCGTACATATTTTCCATGATGTTGGCATGTGTTAAAAGTACACAATGCAGTTTTGAAAACAGTTAAAGGTCCTGAAACAAGTCTATATACCTCTGCAACATTTAAATTTGAAGGTAATGTGTTTGTTAACCTTCTTCTCAGCAAATAAAAATGTGACTTCTTCTGTCTGTCTCCAAAGCTGACTTGTTAGTTGTGACCTACTGTGCTATCTGAGACTAAAAAAAAAAAAAAAGAAAGTAACAAGTTATTTAATTTTATAGTGATAGTAAAAATGTTACAATAAATCTGTCTGAAAGTAGTTACAGTACTTGTTACTAGAAAAAGTTATAAAAATAGTGGCGGGAAGATTAAAAACATGCATTTTCACTGACAGCAGCAAGAAAAGGTTTTAAAAAGCTCCTTCAGGGGACTTCAATCATCACAACACATAACAGCATATTTGTGGCTTTTAAAGTAAAAAAAAAAAAAAAAAAGCAATACTGGAATCCATATTGATGGCTGTAATTGTAGCCTTAGTGTCGGCTCATTTGACTGGTATCACCGGCCCCTAAACGCAGAGCTTTTTATAATCACGGCGGTGTAATTGCTACTCAACTAAACTGATAATGATGATGTTGCAGTCTGTAATCTAAAAAGGCTTTATGACAACAGAAGATTTACCTGCCATCTCTGTCCCAGTCGTACACTTCAACCTTGATCGTTCTGTTGGGAGAAGCAAAGAAAAAAAAAAAAGATTATTTCAATTTCTACCGATGTACAAATATTGTTTTTATATCCCTGTCCATTTGGATGTGAATTTCCACAGTGCGGCAGCTTCAATGCACTGTATGTGTGCCTGCGTTTACCACTGGTAATCCCTGCTTCTCAGGAGCAAGCTGAACCAAAAAAAATAAAAAGAAGTCTTAAAAAAAGATGACTATTATGCTAATCAGTGAATCTATCTCTGGATGCGATATAGCTGACAAAATGAACAAAAGCAGTAAATCACAATAGAGACGTCAAATGGCCCACAGCCAGAGATTATGACTAAATTATATCATATTAACAGTAAAAGTTTTGACAATAAAAGGCAGGGACAGAGCATTTCCTGAAAAGTATGTTTTACTACATAAAACTTTCAAACCAGGCAGAAATACTTAATTACTTTGTTCTTAACTCAAAATATAGACAGGTCTTTTAATTGAGCAATATCTAATTTAGGAGCACTTTTTTCCATGTTGCTCATCTTTCCATAAGAGAATGAGTGGAAATACAAGCCATCGTTGGTGGGAGGTGGAGCTGCTTGGAGAGCCAGATGTGCATCAGAGCAAAGAGGAAAACAAACTACCGAGTAAGAGCAAAGAGAGCAAGTGGGCTGACTGATAACGGCGGGCCCTTTGGTGATGAATCGGACTTCCTGGTTAGTTTACCACCCACTCCTTAAGAGGAAGTCTGATGTGTAGAGCTGTCTGCCTAAATGTCTGCATCCTTTTATTTGTTGTTGTGCGCGTGTCTCATTAAGTCAGTGTTGTGCCACATCTCAGCAGGAAACATCTCACCTTTGATGATGCGACATAAAACTGACAGTGATTTCACTTGTGGCTTCACTGCATGCAAGTAAGTGATGGAGTGTGTCTGTGTGTGTGTGTGTGTACGAGTGCGAGCAGGGCGAGAGAAGCCCGCCAGAGCACCTATCAGCAGAAAGACACATTACTCTTTTGTTTGCCAGCTTGAGCTTCCCCTTATCTCTTCTCCCGGGCTGCAGACACACAGACTCAATACGTGTGTGTCTTCGCCTGTGTACTGAATGTGCAGCTTCCCGAGTCTCCCGGAGATAAGACACTGTGTGACTTAAGCCATAAATAAGTTTATTGGACCAAACTTCAGATCTCCTGTCTGTTAGCTCGGCTAAGATAAACCCTGTTTGTACGTGCTTTTTAGTAGTCGTTTTACAACTTGAACCTTCAGGGATTTCAAAAGAAAACACTGGCTAGGATTTGGTCTTGCTTTGTCAGTCTCTCATTTTCTCTTCCGTCATCACTTTCAGACGTCTCTTTGCCTAGTGAGATCATTTCATCGTTGCACACGGACAATAGTCAATGCTGATAAGTGATACGTAGTTGTGGTACGAGATGACCTCAACTGGAGTCAAAACATTTTGCTGAAAGCCGGGTCAAGAGCCCACGAGAGCTTGACAACCCTTCAAATAAGCAATCAAATATTCCTTCAAATGAAATTGAACTGGTATCTGAAATAGGAACAGACCTATAAAGGAGATGGAGTAACTATGATAAGCCATCAAGAGGCGTGAACATGAGTATGAGATCCAGCTCTAGATGTCTGTCTTTACAGGCTCTTGAGGGGGTTGCCTCTCATTGTCACACACTCCTCATTGATGTCAGTGAAACACCTGCCGAGACTAAGCCGAAAGTTCTCTGTGTAGAAGATCTCTGTTGACCAAGGATGAATTCACACCAGATCTGTTTAATCAGTCTCTAGCTTGCTTGCTCGGGAAGCCTGGTTCATTTAGGGAGGTGCAAAAGAGCAATCCAACTCTGATGCAGACCAAAAGTCGAGGTTCCATAACTCTTACATTTGAGCAAAACCTAAATATTGCAAAGAAAGACCTGCAATGGAAATGCCTATAATTAGAAAAAAACTGCAAAAATATCACAAAAAATCTTTTACACTTTCACTTTCACTGTGACAATCCGGTTTATCGTAAAAATGTAGTGGAAAACACATTTTGCACATTTCCACATCTCTGGCAGTGCCTCACATGACGTTGTCAGTCAATCTAAAGTCATCAAATCTAGTTTCCAGCTGTTTTTGGCCTCATTAATACGAGGTAGTTATGCATTACTGCATTACATAAAAGTTTTGACTCTGAATAATATTTGAATGATCATCTGTGGCCTTCACCCTCTCTTGACTATTTTCGCTACAGCGGAAGTGCCAGTCAGAATAATTTCTCAAAAGACCAGATGTTTTTGTCCATCTTCTTCAAAGCTGAGATTTTCTTTTTCTTTTTCTTGAAGAGAAGTCTCGCAGGACCAAAATGCAGACTAGTATGGACAGCAGAAACAAAAGTTATCTTGCATGTACCAACTGTCTTCTCCTTCGCATTTCCATGATGCACCAAGTCTCCTTGACTACCAGGTGTGAAAACAACCTAAGCGAGCACTGCATGAATGTGTGTGTGTGCACAAATGGCTTGTAGTGTAAAGCGTTTTAAGTGATCATAAAGACTAGAAAAGATAAATGCATTTACCATAATTACCACATTTTTTCCACCTGTGTGCAAAAGCTTTCTGCTGTAAACTCATGTAGTTCTCCTTTATTTGTGGAAAATGTTCATTAAAAAGTTTAACACAACATTCTTGGAGGTGTGAAGGAAAAATGTTGTTACATTACATAAAGTAATTAAAATACCTTCAGTGAAATCTTCTGCCCTTCCAGGATCTGTTCTGCAGACGGTGGCTGTGATGTGTTTTATTACAGATAAGCCAGCCTGAACTCTAGATCAGGAGGATGCTGATCTTCTGATGTATGCTCACTGTGCACTACTTTGCACCGGTTAAAGTTTTCATTTCATTTGTCTTCTGTCGGATTTAAAGGCTGTCAGAATCATTGTTGGTGGCAAATTTTATATCTAGCGTGATCTTTTATTAACACTGAAAAATGACTTAGTGAAACATCACTCCCTAATTTTCTCCTAGCGGAGGATGTTTAATGGAGCTGATGTAGAAGTTATTGCTTCCCATCAAAGGAGTTTTATATTTTTGTTGCTGTGGTAAATCGTGAAGCATATTTTTGTGAAAAAAAAGCATAAAAATAACTATTTGGACTGTTGTACTATGATAAATGGTTGTGATCATCTCACTCATTTGGCTGCTTCACCTAATCCCGATGTGAGAAATCTGCTCCGACTGTGACTAAATAAATATGAAGGAGACCACCGGAAAATAACATTACCTTTCCAGCAGAAAGACTGAATAGATCATCAAGAGGAAACAAGTTCCTGGTTTCACTTAGAAGTGAAAAACTAGGCTGCTGAGGAGAAGCAGGAAAATTACCGCCATTTAAAAGCACTGAAGTCCTGACTTGTAGGAAATGATGCGAGCGTAAATCAACAAAACCAAACAGCAAAAACCTTGCAGCTGATAAACGTAGCTCTGCTACTGGATCTAGAAAATACACACATTTCTATTCAGCAGCTGGAAACAGCTGAATACATTACTCATTCACACCATATGTAAGTCTGAAAGTTCACGCTTTTTATATTTAATTACTTTTTAACCCAATGTTTCCAATGAAATGTCAAGAACCATGACAGACTCATTGTTCACACTGCCGTCAGAAATGACAGCTTTCATCATTTAAAATGAACATTAACAATAGTGTGATACACCTGCCGTGGGTACCATCTGTAAGTGTTGTTGCTGCGCTTTTATCAACAGAAAAGGGAGAAAAGTCTCTCATGTAACCCACAACCAGACATGCTGTCAGTTCTGCAGCCTCAACAGGCCTTCAGAAACATCTAGGCAGTTACTTGTGTTACCTATGATCTTTTCATATGATTTATACTGAAAATACAGCTTGTGCCCGGTCAGGATGGCTGTCTTTGATGGGTGGTTTATTTACCTGTCGTAATCGCCATTACAAAGAGCTCGCACGGGGATTTTGAAGGCTTGCCACACGGGGTTCAGGGTGTTCTTCACCACTTCTGTTTTGTGGCAGATGGTATACCTACAGAGAGAATTTAAGACATTAGAGATGGGTGGGGGGTGGGGGGTGGGGGGGGGGGGATCATTGTAAAGACCAACAGCCCACTCCATTTCCCCAGGCTTAGGACAGGAACTATGAGTGGCTGGGGCAATGTGGACAGGGTTGGTAGGTGATGAGGCATGATCGGCCCCACGACCCACCAGCTGGACGGGATCGACTCTACCTGCTACGCCACGGCCATCCTACCTTCTTTTAGGTGAAAGCACGAGGGAGGTCATGAAACACCTGCAGATTTTACAAAAAGCAAATCGCTCCAACAGGTTTCACTTGAACAGGTGACAGAAGGATGACCCGATACAAACTTCCCCGACACCTGATTTTTCTTTCTGAAACCACGCCTGCCTCCCGATCGCATTCTTGAGCACCTAACCTTTCTGCTTGCTTGTATTTTGTGCACATTACAGAATTTTGATACTGATAATTCTGTCTTTAAAAAGTATACTGCAAGTACCCAGATGATGCACCCAGATTAAGAATGCAGCACACTTCCCACACTCAGTGGACGTAATCTTGTTGGTGTAGTGGAAGAACATGGAACTGGGCTCATTTTGTTTGGATGTGACGATGAAAAGTCAGATCTTGGCGGTAACATGAAAATATATAAATGCTTATATGTTAGAAGATAAAAAGTTTTTTTTTTTTTTTTTTAAATGTGGCTCTTACAAGGTCGATAAATTAGGTCAATAAAACCTCAGATTAGCACATTATATAGTTTATTCAGTTTCTGAAAGGTCTTATTTCTGTTTCCGCAGTAATTAGTTTTAGTTCTAAGTTCCTGCCGATCAGATGAACCCAGCTGATCATTCGCAGATATAAACGCCTGTAAAAAAGCAAAAGCTTTGACAGTTTGATGGGTTGAAACATTCAGGTGTGTTAATACAATGCTAAAGAGAAAAGAAATCAGCAAAGATGGCCATCAGTATGGCTACTTCTGAGCAATCTAGAGCCTATCATTTCAGAATGACAAAGAATAACAACAAGTGGAAAACATTCAAGACATCTGTCAACAACCTGAGCTAGGCTTTATACTCTACAGACCTCAGTTACCACGTTGAATATTAAAGTATAACAGCAAAGTTAGAAAAAGAGAATACAAGTACGGCCTCTTTATAATCATTGGAAAGAGAAAACCTCTCTAAAAAGAACGTGGAGCATAGCTTCAATTTGAAACAAAAAACAAACAACAAAAAACACATGACTTCTGGAAAGACATGCTTTGAAAAGATAAAAACAAAGGTGGAGATGTTTGGCATTTTAAGCAAAAATCAAGTAAAGCACATCAACGCAAACATTTCATATCAACTGTGAGGCACGGTGGTGGAAGATTAATGATTTGGGGTTGTTTTGCAGCCACAGGACCCGGGGCCCCTTGGAGCCATGCACTCCTCCGTTTCCCAAACTGCTCTACAGCCAAATGGGAAGTCATCTCTTTGACAGCTAAAATCTGTCAGAATTTGATTCGCACAAGAGGAAAAAGATCACACGACATCAAATGTGCAACAAAAACACAAAGAAATAACATCACAAACACGCAGAAATAACTCAGACAAACTCCAGACCTCGACCTGGTTACGAGTGAAAGGGGCTCTGTGTCTAGTTTTGCCTTTCGGTCCACATGACTGAATAAAGCCCAGACCAGTTTTAATCTAATTAGCCACACAAGTCGAATAAGTTGCAAGTTCTTTGAAAGAGGCTTTTCACATATTTCAACTCGTCCAAAGGGAGCAGCTGTGAAACCTACAGCGCAGCCCCGACTCACATAAATAAGAAACGCTGACTATAAAGAGGTAATTTCATTAGTCCCTCAGCTAGAAAGTGGAGCTGGTTTCTTTCAGCCACAGAGCACAAAGTCTTATCTGACTTATAACACGCTGGCGGATGAAAGGGAGCACCGACAGGGCTGGATCGAACCCACACACACACACACTCACATACATAAAAATCCTTTATAGATGCACTGCAGAACTGCACTTGTCCAACACCACCTGCTTCCACGCACACACAGGTGTTGACATGTTCACATCATTCATTCACAACAGGGAGGGACTAAATCAAACTTGAAAGTGGAGGAGGACCGAGGGAAGGAAACGGTAGGAAGGAGGGAAGGAAGAAAAGGGAGGGAGGAAGGGGGGACTCACGTGCTGTCCTCGTTGCTCCTGTAGAAGACCAGGAATGGATCGGATTTACCAAAGAAATCCTTTTTGTCCAACTTGTTTCCGCAGAACTGCATCATTACTGATTCCTATTGAGCATAAGGGTGCACACAGACCTATCAGAACTTCTTCATCTACAATTTCTAATTCTTTAAAAGGTATTTGATTAGGATAAAAGTGAATGTGGTTATGGATGACCCAGGAGAAAGCAACGGTCCCCTCCCGGTACTCACCCTGCAGTTGTTCAGCTCCTCTGCTTTAACAATAATGGTCCCGCATTTCTTCCCTTGAATGCCCCTGCAGAGGACACAAAACAACACAGCCATAAGTCAAGAGACCTCCGTCACACGGGTGGTGGGGTGACCATTTTGTTTACATGTGCTTTTCCTGCTACAGTATCTCTGTTCTTTCCACTTCACGGTCAAGAGGCCAAGACGACAAAAATCGGTGGACACGTCTCACATTTCCTGAGAGGAACTGCCAGCTCAACGTCACACAGTGTGTACAGAAGATCAGAGTCGATGAGAACATCTGGCTTGTTTGATAACGAGGGGAGGGGGTGCTCAGACCAACGTGAGATTTCAGATGCTGAGCCTTTCAGAAAAGTCTTCTGTAACGAATCCTGTCCTGTGCAGACACATAACGAAGTACATTTTCCTAAAAATCTGTTTGTTTACCGTTTCTTTGGATTGTTTGTTTAGTAACTGAAGTGATCTGGGGTCTGTTTCACAAAGCGAGGTTACTTAACTCCGACCAAGAGGGTTCAGTTGAGCCGGTTTCAGAAACCAAGGTAACTCATGCTCGGAGTCTGTTACCGCGGTAACTGACTCTGTGACAAACCTGGTCAAGAGCAGGTTTACTTCAACATACGAGTTGCTTTGTCTCCTCCCCTTCACGAGGCTGAAACAAGTTCAGTTTCAGACAACAGATCATCTAACGCTCATTTAAGTGACTTCTGAACGATGACATGTCACAATTGTGTCAGAAAGTATCATATTGAACCGAGTAGATTTTAATGCTGTCAAATCAGACTTAAATCAAACCCTGATGATTTTTATAGAGCATTGGGTCTTTTTCTTTTTTGTCACAGTCAGCCAATATGATCCTATCCTTCTGTGCATCACAAATATCACATAAGTTCATACTTCTCACAAAATACCTTGGGTTATTAATGACATAAGCTGGTATTTACTTGCAAATGTCAGTTTTATTAATAATGCTGGATACTGAAGATGCTATGTCATATTAGAAAGTGACTGCTGCAAGATGAGAGAAAAGTGACTGACTCAAGCCCCCTCTCTTTTTCCTTTCAACTCTTACACATAAAAATTTTAGTTTTATTTTTCCTGTTGCTACAAAGCCATCAAGTAGCCTAATTAAAATGATTTACAAGTTGATAACATGAATTGTTCGAAATAATTCGTTTGCTGCTCATACTTGTATAAAGCAATGCATCAAAAATGTTGTTACAAATCTTTGGTATAGTTAAGACTGATCTTTATAAAATAAAATAAAAAAGCCTCCCAACTTGTTTTATGTGGGAAAAAAAACAGATATTTGGGGGTTTTTTTTGTTTTTTAAATAAAAACAGTGACATTGTGTCATCAATTTGGAATTGAAAGGTTTAAAATAATTGAAATAATTTAATATCCGGTTCTTTTGATTAGGGCTAAAGTTGACCGAAACCTGGGAGCAACAAAAAGGAGAAAAAAATACCAATTCTTAATGTTTATAAAGCAGTTTTTGGTAGATGACTGGTGACCTGAAAGGGCAGCAAATTCAAGCAAGGTTGAAGTTAATGTATCATTATTTATCTTGCCAGGGTAGACTGGCAAGATAAATAAGTGGCACTCCCACTTCAAATATTCTCCATCCCTGCATATTTAAGTAAAACCGAGCTGGTAGACGGAGGAGAACGACGTTTCTGACATATATTTTGAGAGGTCTTACATTCTGACTGTGATGATCTCCGCCAAGAGACCCATCTGGCAGAAATGGACTCGGGCCGTCATTTAGAAAGCCCAGAATTGGGGTCAAGGACCTCTATGTCACTGTAACGCAAACTCTCCTTTTACTACAGCACACGGAGCTGAGAGCAGCATGCTTTCAAAAAGGCAGATTCATCAAATCATATTACATCCTGGATCCAATGAGCTAAAAGCAGAAATCCAAAGATGGGAAGAAAAGCTAAAATAGTAGATGGGAAGCAAAGAGAAGTTTTTTTTTTCCGCCCTCACCATTCATGCTTTCTATTATTCCAGGCAGCGCCGGCTACTGGATTCACATAATTTAAAACCATTTGTGTGTGACAAATGAAAGTCTGTCTTCATTCTAAAAAAACCTGTCAATCAAGGCTCGGAGAGCGAGGAAAGAGCCGAGGGAAGAAAAAGATGGAAAAGCCGACCTTATTCTCCAACATCACAAAAATAATGAGTCTTCAGAACAGAGAGCAAGTTTCATTCTTATATCTAATGTCGACCATTTTTTGAGGGCTCATGACAAAATTTCACAAGTAGGCACATCCGTGACAAGAGCTTTCTTTTTTTATTTTTCTTTTTTTTTTTAGTATCAGATATATGAATTACATTGCTTTTCTTATTTACTCATGTATTTCTAAACGCATAAGTTAATAAAGAGTATTACCTTAGTCTAGTTTTACTTTAAGAGTTCCCATGTGCTTTAATTGATCTTTGGAGTAATTCCTTTCAATAGTTGGAGCTTTCCAGATGGTATTAACACAAAAACGGTTTAATCAGGAGGGATGGGAGAAGGAAAAGAAAGAATCAATAAAGACAGTGATAGGCTTCCTCTAGGAGATACTGTTGATGCACAATAAAGATATTCATGCTGTTCAATGCATCATCTGTCCCAGGATATTTTACCATAACAAACCAGTAAAACTTTGACATCAAGTGAGCGCCTTTATTTTAAGTACTAAAGCAGCAGGAGCTCTGCCTCTTCTGCTTCATCCTGGATGATGCTATGTGAAACTGCCCATGGATTATTAACATTCTCTGCTAAACCATTTCAACTTCCAGATGGCAGGCTGCAATTATGGATGTGCTTGACAGAACCGGTATCCAGGGATGGAGTCATTTTTCTTCCCCACTACAACCCTGGGAGCCTCTAAAAGATAAAGAGAATCCCAACCAACAACTTAAAGATTCAAAAATCCTTAAAAAAAAAACCCTTAAATGGTCCGAACTCAAAAAGTGGGCAATGAACAATACAAAAGTACACAAGAAGTTATTGATGTCATAATGTTGAGATTTTCAGCTACTGTAACAGTACACCCACTGGATTCTTCCAATGCTGGTCACAGTACCAGTAATAAGTATGAACTCTCCTATATTAGATATTCGGCACCTGTAAATAGTGCCTGAGGCGGTGATAACAGCTTTCTGACCAGTTAAGTGCAGCTTGATGAAATCTCTCTCTATGTGGTTGGAAGGTATCCCCAAAGCAACTGTGCTTTTCTTTGCTGCACCGTTCAAACTTTTTGGTCCAACAGATTTCATGTTCTCAAGGTCAGTGGAGTGAGGCGGACTGCTAACAAACCAATTTTTTTTTTAAGCTGTCCAGGACGTTTTTAGTCAATCTACAGGTGCGACTGAGGTCATTGTCTTGATCAAGTTCTGATCTGTTAAATGAGTTTTTGTAGATACGATGGATAGACATCAATGTTCGAGTGAGGTCCCAGCAATGCCTTACATACTGGCTTTTGTTTATGGAACATTTCCCACTTTTTCCAGTCTTGGTGTCTGTATGGAAGGGCCACTTTCTGGAAAGACGTAGAACGCAATCCCGTTTTGTTCCCTCACCTTTCAGGGTAGAGGAAAAGGTCTAAACAAATAGCAACTACTGCTGTATGAAAGAGACAAAAGCATTAACACAACATTGCTGTGTGAGTGTATGGTAACGAAAATGAGAAAACATCCAAAAACAAGGAAGATTTTTTAAAAAGGGTTTAAAATTAAGGGCAAAGGAACTAAGGTAGACCAATTAAAACAACACAGATGAGCCAGTGGTTCCAGCTTGTTGACTTGCCACATGTGACACCATTGTTGCATGAATGAGTACATCTTTCAATCTACAAAGAAGACGTCAGTGATGTAGACCGTCCTTTAATGAGACTGAGGAGGCTTTACATTTAAGTAACTAAATGACTGTGTTAAACCTAATCTGGCTAGCCAAACCCCTTTCTCATTCGTGAAATGGATCTGATACCTCTTATCAGAATGGGGCTTTATGCAAAGATTCATACCAGAGGGTCCAAAAGCTTTACAGCTTTTGTAAAGCTTTTGTTGCTGGAGGTTTCTAAGCAAGAAGAAAAGTGTCAGCTTTGCAGCAGCAAAGGTTGAATTTATAATTCTTCCTCATGAGGCCAAATTCATGCAGCGCTAATGAGATTTTATAACCCCTCTGAGTAAAAACAGCACATTGAGACTAATTCTTCTCAGGTTTTTTTTTTTTTCTTTTACCACTCGCTTGTTGGCAAACCCCCATTTGCCAACATGATCAAACAGAAAGACTAAGACTTTTATCACCTGCTCTGTTTCAATTTTGTCATATCGCTGAAACAATATGTGGAGGGAAAAAAATGGTTAAAGGAGACGCATACATCCACAAGACCAGAAAACAGAATCTGTGTCGCTATGACAACTCGGCTGAGCTGGTGGCCCCTGCGACAGGGTATCGAATAGGATTCCTCTGCTTGTTATTTTCTCCAAATGCTTGCTGTCGCTCCCCGATTTCTCAGAGAGTCGAGGTCATTATTCTGGCAGACACGTCTGCCTTAAAATGACATGTAGGTGGCAACCAAAAGGATTGTTTAGTGTGGGATGAGTGCATCTCATTGTTTTGTCCAATGTACACTTGTTTTAATGTCTGACATACAATGGTGTGGAGCATGATGTTTTCATAGTTCATTTTCACCGTACCTCTCAAGTAAATTGGTTTCCTCTTTCAGGCTTCTTAAACACTACAAAGTTAAGAAGATCTCCAGGGATATGTCTGCAATCTACCTGCATGCATGTGTGTGTATGTGTGTGAGGAAACACTGAATCCTCTAATCAAGACGCAAGGATTTGCAATCAGTGTCTTGCAAGAGATGGCTAATTAAGCCTGGGCTACAGTGTGGCACACATGTCATTTTCATTATATTCCCAATAACGGTGGAATATCTGAGTGAGACATCGGTTGTCATTACCGTAACAAGAGGATTCGTCTATTTTTGGTCGTGCCCTGACACACAAACATGCACTCTCGCACTCACTTTTCCCCAAAAAAGGCAACTCATAGCCATAATTCTCCCTTACAAAAAGAGCTCTGACATTGAATTCATGTCACAACAGAGGCAGATAGAGACTTCCTTTGTCCTTGGTTTACAAATGTTAACAATCAGCCTTTCTATTCCCCATCCTTCATCTTTTGTATGCGTCTGCGCATTCGTGGATCCCTTGGATGTGAAATTGTAGCCCACTTGGCTTTTTAAAAGCCCACCAGGGCTTCACTCTGACCCTCTACCCGCTTAAAAAGAACAGAGATCTAGTTTATGGCAACAAAGAAGATGAAGGAAAAAAAGTCAGGAATAAAGCCCGCTTGCGCTTGATTCTTGTGATTATGAAAGAGCGCAGCGTTTTGCCGGAGGGGAGTGTTTCAAAAACATTACGAGCGGGGTGGAGAAGAGGTCAGCCATGACACGTGCAAGTCCTTTGAAAGATGACGGGCTACAGCCGGTCACCATCGCGGGAGAGTGGGAGATTGGCTGCAGCTGCCGAGCGAAGCGAGCGGTGATGGAGGAGGTGAAGATGGACTGAGTCATGGCACCTCTGATGGCAGAGCCTTCAGCTATCAGGCTCCTCTCTCGAGGAACCAGCTCCCAGTTAGTGTTTGAGAAGCAGACAGTCGCCACTTAAACATTTCTGTTTGATAGAGCTGGTGTGATGGACTGGGATAGATTCATTTATGACATGCACATAACTCTACATGTATATACATATCATTATCATAGTCTCTTTCCCGTCATCTCAAACCCCTAACTGGGCGAGGCAGATTGTTGCCCTTCCTGAATCTGGTTCTGCTAGTTTTTTTCCCTCTTCATTAACCAGGTACTTTCCTTTCCACTGTGGCCTCATGCTTGATCAGGATAAGGGATTTCACTGGAGATTCAATTCAAGCTGTTGGGCTCCTTAGCTGCACTTTTTTATTTTTTAAATTTTTTTAAATGACATTACATGAAATTAGAATTTCGGACTTAACTGGAATGAGTTGGATTATGAATTGGAATTTGAGTTATTCTTAGCCAATTATAATGAATTGGAGCAAATTGGAATATAATTTGGATTTAATTTGGAATATATTTAATTTTTTTTATTTACATTTTTGAGTTCTTTCTGTGTAGAGCTTTAAATTGACTATCTTGAGAAATTGGTGCCACACAACTGAACTGAACTGGAATTCAATTAGAATTCAACTGGAATTGGAATTAAGTTGGAAATGAATTGGAATTAAACTGGAATTAAATTGGAATTGAACTGGAACTGAATTGAATTGGACTTCAGTTGGAAATTGAATTAACTTTAATTTAATCTAATCTGGAAATATAACTGGGAAATCATGTGAGGGCATGGCAGCAGGAGGGCTGTGTTGCCTTCAGATATCAATGTGGCCAGACTGACCTATCAACAGTAAACATGAAAAAGATTTATTCTTACATTCACTTTGACTGTTAGGTGTCTGTAGACAGTACAAAAGCAAGATTAATTTCAGTTCTTAACATACATCCATTTTTACAACTCAGGAACAGCAAAAGAAAATACTCATTACCACCACCTGGTGGTCAGCTGTGTTATTGTTCCGTCAAAGTGCCATGGAGCCACACCGGCTGAAGAGGCTAATGGTCCGCCCTGTTAGAGGTTCCTGTCTAGAGGGTGTACCCTGAACCCCTGCTAATGGAAACACAGCTTATGTAAATCACTTGTGAAAAAAACCCCACTCCTATCCAAATAAAAAAGACTAGATTTGGTGTTGCTCAAGTCTTGTCCCAAGACATCTGTGTATAAAAAGGGGAACAATAGACGGTAACAGGATAGAAACGAGAAAAGCAAACACATTTTGCATTCACCAGCACAAAAGGCTCGTCGTTTCTCAACAGCTTTAATTCCATGTTAAGATAATTTGACAACACAAATCAATTGTTTTTGTATCCTACACTACAATTGGAAATGATGAAATCAAACACCAGAAACCAGGTGCTGGTTGTCCAGGAGCTTTCCTCTAAAAGCTACCGTAGTTGTCAACAACAAGCCTCACCTTTTGCCCTCAGTGTCATTTTGTCTTACAGAAACACACACACACACACACAAACACACAAATTCCCACTAGAGTTTGATTGAACAACGTAATTAATTGCAATTTGCATTCATTAAAATTTTTTAAGAGCCTCCCTGTTGACTCAGAATGCAGGTGTGTGTCTAACTTAATCTGACACATACACACACACACAAAAGAAGACAACTGCAACAGCTGTGCACCCTATACCTATAATTATAATAAATGCTGACAATGCCTCCGTCCATCCATCCATGCTGATAAAAATTTTTTAGTTTAGGTTTGTTTTTCCTTTTTCTTAAAATCAGTGAGTGACACAAGTTTATAGTCTCTATATTCTGCAGACTGTTTTCTTTAACAGCAGAAGTGCAACATACAGTGTAATGTTCAACACTAGCAGTAGGTTTATGGTATATTTAAAACCATTCACACTCTTAAACTGGATATTGGAACTGGACATTTTCCAGCATCTGCATGCATCAAAAACTGATGGCTAAGGAATTAGTATATTTTTTAAAAAATTAATGTAATTACTTCAATGGCTTGTGGTCCTCAGAGTCCAATCAGATAAAGAAAAGAAAAACTGACCACATTACTCTCTTAAGCTTAACATCATCAGTAATGTAAAAACTGGTTTTCTTTTTGAATATTGTTGCTTTCAGGGTCAATGATGTGGTGGTTGACATTAAAAAAAAGCAGGAAAAACTTAAAAAATAATAAAGGAAAAACTTAATAGTTGTTAAAGGAGACATATTGTGTCCCTTTTTTGTTGTTCAAAAATTGACGTCAAAATATCACAGAGATACCGTTCATCATGATGTTACAGCTCCTCCTAAAGCAGCTAGTTTAAAGGTACGATAAGTAATTCTAACTGACCTCTAAGCAAAAACACTTGTTGTCACAGTCAGTGGATACCAACTCACATTTGCTACCTGCTCACCTCATATATATATTTTAAAAAAAAAAAAGAAGATAATAAATGTTCTTCATTGAAAGCCCAGGCTCTGTAATTGGGGAAAAAAAGAGTAGGGGCAGCGTTCCCCAAAACAAAGCAATAAACACTGAATGAGTCAATAACCCACAGACAACAGGGATTGTGGTCATGCTTGGGAGTATGGGGTAATGGGTGGTGGTCTACGTCTATCTGAATGGACACATTGACTTAGTTTGCTCTGCTGAGTGAACTGTACAACAGGTAATTCTGTCACTGCTACACTTCTGATCCTTCTTGAGAGGATGTAGAGGCATTACAGCTGGAAAAGAAGTGCTGTGTGGCAATCAGGAAAGGTGTAACAGTGGCCTGAGGATGGAGCAACACATAATAAGTATCAGGACAGAAAGAAAGATGTCCAAATCTTACCTTTACACCAGCTAAACAAAAACCTCTGACTGAGAGTGGTTTAAGTGACAGTTGTTATTTTGAAATATCTTTATTTAAAAGACCTTCATTATTCACATATACTTTTATGAAACACAACTGAGCTCTAACATTTCTAATGTTTGTATTTTTTTTCTTCTTTTTTGACATCATAATCTGCACTCTCATGCGGTTTTCATTTATTTTGTTTATTCTGCTTTTCTGGTCTTTTCATCTTCAAGCCTTTGACAAGCACTTTAAGTTGCTTTTTTGTACAAAATGTGCTACGCAAATAAGCTTTGAACTTTGCTTTTAACATATTTATCCATCTTTGGAGTCTCAAGATTGAAGAACTTTTATGACTACTTTGTCTGTTTATGAAGATCCAGACCTTGACTTTTACATTTCAAACTGTAATGTAAGTAAAAGTCATGTCCTAACCCTAACCCTAACATCATGATCTTTGTATTTAGTCCCCTCTTATTCCTCCCTCCTTCCATTTCTTGTCCCTGTTTTCTCTTTCTATTTTTGACATGGCTGTGGCTTCCGTCATGGGCCGTGGGAGCTGACACGCCTCCTTCCCGTTTCCTCCCCAGACCTGCATTTCATCTACGTGGTCTTCCTTCCTTCCTTCCTGCAATTGCTAAATAACTCCTCAAAATATAGCTTTATGTTATGCGCTTGCAAAACCAGAACTTTAATGCTTGTTTCTAGTTGAAGTTTCACTTTGATCCACCTCTGCTTCCCTCAACAATAAAAGATTTTTTTTTAAAAAACCCATCAAAGCTGTCGCCCCTGACTGTCGGTGTCCTGCATCTGACTCCGTCTCAGCGAAGTCACGGAATCAAAACTTTTAAAGTATCAAAGTGCACCCCTTTATTTTGACTTTGGCATGCATTATTAATACAATCACTACATGCTTTTTGCCCTAAATGAAACTATTTCAAAATGACAAGTATGACAAGAATCTATGTAAGTGTGTGTTTGCATGAATGATCAAGAGTGCCGGGGAAGGGGTTTCCTGAAAGAGCGACATAGTTTTGCACTTTAAAGTTATTTGTGCACACAAACGTGCGCTCTCGTGCACAGCATGCTTGTACAGATGGATGCGCTCGCTCTCTTTCCATCTTCCAAGTGTGAAAACCACCTTTGCAGTCACCATGGCGATTGCAGAGGCAGGTTTGCAGCGAACGGCGGACGGTGTTGGAAGACCAGCGGCGAGCGCACAAATGCTAAAAAGACACATCCAGGTTGCCAGGCTCTTAATGCGTTTTTAAAAAAGATGCAGTCTTTGTCGTTATTTCTCAGCAACAGCTCTCTTTAGAGCCCTCGAGGATCATCAAGGCTTCAATGAACAAGCTAATTTGGCTTTTAAAGGGATAATTTGAAGGAAGTCAAGAAGATTCATGACAGTACATATGTAAAGAAATACGCAGCATTTTGGGTAAAAAGCAGATTACTGCGTATCCTCAAGAAGCTAATTTTGCTTGAGGAGGATTTTGATTTCTGTTTTGATTGAAAAGTAGTTACAAATGAGCCGCCGTTTCTGTCAGGAGTCAAAGCAGTCATTCTCAAACAAAATGTCACATAAACCTGCAAAGGCAAACTGTAAGAAAAAAAAAAAAAAAGAGGAAAACATTGCCCTCCCTCACACTTAACAGATTTACTTTGCGATCCAAATAAAAGAATGATGGGTTAGAAGCAGAGATGAAATTTTGATGTGTTTCGTGAGATACATACTGCCAAATAAAGATTATTATTATATTAGTGGAGAGAGATCATGGCAGAGGTGACAAAGAGACTCAGGAAAGTCCTGATGAAAGAGAAAACAACAGAGGGACTGAGCAAGACACAGGAGAGTCAATCTTGGACAGTGACTCAATGTCCACTCTTATTGGGGGACCCACTTTGGTAAAATTTGAGGAATTGCTTTATATCCCCCAGCCCACCCACATCCACCCACCACCATCACCACCACCAAATGGGAAAGCTCCCATAATATGAATTTATGTGCTCCAGTTCATGGACGTATGTCTTTGTTTATCAGCAGCTACAGAAGCTTACAACAAAGCAGTGCCTTCACTTTAGATTCCCCAGAAACGGTTGTCAAGACGAACTCTATACTGGCTCAGCCTCATTACCAATAACACATGATGTACTCAGTGTATCTCACAGTGTAAATCAACACATGTATCTCACATCTGTAAAGCTCCTTGGCCTGATGCCACTGGAACATTTGCCCCCACTCATCTGAGGTATAATCACACAACTTTTGTTTTTTTCAGGAATATAATAATATTTGCTAACAAGTTCTTAACAAGTCGCTTTTTAATTCCCTTTAAGACGACAAAGGACGGGAACACACTTGGAGAGTGAAAGCATAGATAAGCACACACATACACACAATATACTGCATATACTGTATATGTGAATGCCAGTACCATCCACTTTTCATGCCATTACCTCTAAAAAGCAGTTATATAAAGCTACTTGTCATATCGACAGTGCTGACTGCTCCGGCGTTCTAGTCTGAAACACCCTGAGGGAGCATTTCTCACATGAAAATAACAGAAAAACCATGGCAGCTAAATGTTTGTGAAACAGCTGCCACTGGTGCTTAAACACGGTAGCTCCCAAAGGAAAAGCCTTTTGTTTTTTTTGTTTTTTTAGAAAACTCTAGGAGGAAAAACATGACTGACAGCTCTGGGAGTCTTTTGATTTTGTGTTCAGTAATCATAAATCACCTTTGGCCAGATAATGATTAGCATATTGACACATCCTCCCGCTGAAGCTGTGTGCACTTGTACTCACCCGAGAGGTTTTTCCAGGCGACTGCCCAATGATCCCACCACCTCTCCGAGGGTGCAGTGGGCCTGGCCCAGAAAGTCCTGCGGAGTGGGGTGAAAGAGGAGTGAATTTTTCTGGCATTCAGAAGCAACAAAAAAAACACAAAAACTTATTAAATTCACTCAACAGACAAAACAAACAGGACATTACTCGCTGCCATCAAACAACAAAAATGCAAAGCGCAAAAAACTCTGTGACGCATGATTTAGAACTGATTATTATTGTCTGTGTAAATCGGATTCTTTAGCGTAAAATATTTGTCATCAAAAGTGTGGAACACAACCAAAACCATGCCGGATCATTTATTATAAAAACATGCCATCTTTATCCCATTTCCACACCTGGAAATCAGATAACTCCTCACAGTTGGGAGCTGTCTGATATCAGGTCTGCTCAAAGCAGCGTAAAACAAATGTATTTTCTCTGCTCTATTGATCAGCATGTCCTGTAACTCTGACTCCAGCTCCTCTATCCAGCTGCCCAGCTTTATGTCCGTCAGCTTGGCCATCAATCATCACATTCCCTTGCACGTAGTCGAGTCATACAACTTTAATTTGTCATTTACTTCTCTGTTTTGTCCACAAATTGAGCTGAAAATAAGAAAAAAAAAATGAAACTAGGAGAGGTGATTTTGAAGTATTTCCCCTGTGTATTAGTCACAAATCACCCGGCAGCTGTGGCTGTCACAGACAAAAATGTTACTTTATCAGTCAATAAGAGCGCTGATTAGCCTGCCCAAGTAAAAACTACATGTGGGAAAGACGGCAATACTTTCACATTTTCTAATAATATGTAATTAGGCGTGATTAATGAGCTGTTGATAAATTGATTCTGGTCCAAACTGTAATCATGTTATTACGCCAAGTCAGCAGTGCATGACAGCCCCGTTAATAGATTAGACACTAAAATCAAGTTTCCTGCTGGCTGACTTTTTTTCACAACCTGGCAACTCAAAAATAATTTGTTCGTAATAGGTAAGTTATACACTACTGCTAAGTGGTACCCAGAGTTTGTTATATATATTTTTTTAAATATATGTGCTGATGTTTTGGTTGCTAATGAATTTATTTCACTGGACATGACGTGTAATTTCCGAAGCATTTTTGCAATGTTTTTGAAATGAACCTATTAAAGAACAAGTCATCCGCTTGGTATCTTGCCCATTCACTTATGCAAAGACAAGCTGTCACTCTGCCATGGTTGTAAGATGATACACCAGAGTTTTAACTCACACCAACTCCCTCCTCATTTTCCTGTAAATTCCACCCTCGTTCTAGCTCAGTTCCCAGGTGTGACCGCAACCAACGTTTCCATCTAATGGTTTGGCTCACCGGCTTTCCCTCTGAGACCCGCATCCGGGATGCTGAGATAGCGAGCACCCTCCGAGCTAAATGCTCATCTCTCCTCTTATATGAGATTATTGATTTTGAACGAGTGAGGCAAGTGAGGAGGGGAGGGAAGACCCAGCAAAGGATAGAAATGGAAGATGAGAGAATGGGGTGTGATTGTGAGTTGAAAAAAAAAATTGACAAAGTGGCATATTGGGATGGAAAGGCAAAATGTAAGAGATGAGGACAGCATAAGAGGAACAGATAGCATCCAGCAAAACATTAAAGCAATATAAAATAAGGAGGGTAATTTTCCAACTCTGAGACTGCATGGATTTGACAAGAATCGAGACTTAATACATGTTAAGAAAAAAAAAGGAAATTACTCTACAAATCCCATTGCTATTCAGAGTAGCACGATCTGGCATCTGTTTCATCTCCTTCACCCAGCGCTGTATCAGCCAGCTCCTCCAATGCTGGTGAACCCAACAAAGCCAACTATGCAGACAGGGGAGCCATAATGGTTTGCAGTACCATTCGATAATGCCCCGACTCTTCTTCCTTCCCCACAACGCAGCCTTGCATTTACATTGACCAGCATTCACTAAGTTCTTCGCCCAGGAAAAGTAGCAGGGTCGAATCTAAAAACACCTATAGTAAAATCTAATGATCATGTTGCATACTGCAAACCCCACCTTACCCTTTATGCTGAGTAGGTTCTGCAGAAATATGGTGGTGTAACATAGATGACTGATAGAGGACGACTGGGATCAATTAAAAAAACAGTTGTTTAAGGTGACAAAAATATCTTTTCTTTCACATGCCGGAGCAACAGACTAATCGAAAAGAGCGAAACCTCCTTCCTTCCTAGCCATGTCCTCTAGCTGATCCTGGAAAACACCAAGGCATTCCCAAGACAACCAAGAGATACAACCTCTCCAACATGTCCTGCAATTGCCTTGGGACATTCACCTGGCAGGACATGCCCAAAACTCCTCCTCCTCGGTTAGCATCTTAACCAGATGGCCAAACCACTTCACTTGGTTCCCCTTGATGTGGAGCAGGGGAAGTTCTATTCTGAGCATCCCTCCAGGGTTGATGGGAGAGTCCAGCAACCCTGCAGAGGAAACCAATTTGGGTCACTTGTGTTCATTCTTTCAGTCACTACCCACAGTTCATGACCACAGGTGAGGGCGGGAATATAGGTCAGTAAACAGAGTCTTATCTGTTAAAGGTTCAACTCAATGTCTTTCAACAGATTTTGTTTTAATGTTACCTTGGTGTTTTGGAACAGCGGCACAACGAGGAGGCGAGGAGTGCAGACCTTGTTAAATTGTGATCTTTTGCTTTGTCTCTTTATGTCCTATCAAATAATCCATTTATAAAAGTTGGCACCAGTAACTAGACTGCGCATCTCTTGAATCTCACCCATATCTCTTTTGTTATGCGGGTAGACTGGTCAGGTTGGACACTAAAAAGCAAGAAATGAGAAGAGCTATGCAGTCGAGGGTTTTGCCAAAAGCAGCTTTAGCTAGAAGGAAAGACTGGGCAGACACTGAATGAGTGTGACTTGAAACCCATCCCGTTTCTTCCTTGTGTGGCACAGCAACAGCCTGATGACTGTTCACTGTTATGAAAGCATGCAGCTCCTCTAACAAGTCTTACATTTCACTTTCAATTTCAGCAACAACAACTCGCAGTCACACCTCGAGGACGCACTGTGCAGTCGTCTGAGTGGGTCATCAATTTAAAAAGCCATTTCTCCAACCAGCCTTTAAAACCTAAGACTGATGAAACCACACATGCTTTGTGGCCAGTGGTTTCCAAAATACTGTAGACTATAAAGCCAAAAATTTGCATAGCGTTTACAAAAAGCCTGACAGTAAAGCTGAGGAAACTTTTCCTGTTTTAGATCAGTTGGGATAGATAAAATGTCAAAATATTGAGAGATTAAAAGAGTTTTCATGATAAACCAGCTGTTTCACATTACAAGCCACATAATATAATTCAAACACAATTCTGATTTGATTCACATTCATAGCTACAAGTATCTAGCTTCCAACATTCTCTCAGACAGTATGTATGTGCACCAGATAAAAGGTCAACATGTGTCAAGTGTATCAACGCTGGAAAATCCATTTGTGAGACCATACTGAAACACAAGAGCTGATTGAGGTGGGATACAAACAACTCAGAATGCAGAAATTTGTAGCTGCTATTGGTGAAATTTGGCTCCAGAGGACAGGAAAGACTTTCCCTGTTATATGTGAAAAGATAAATGAGGGAAGAAAAAAATGTATTTTTGCCACCCAGTTGTGCATAACTCCCAAGAAACACAACCTCCCACCAGCGGGAACGCGCAAAGCAAAAACAGGACTCCCAGATACACTATAAAGCTTTGTTTTACTGAATTCTCTTGGTGCGAGATGAATTTCTCAGCTGGTCTGCAGCTGAGCGCAACACCAGAGTATGTCGATACAGACAACACTCACTGCACGCAAGCAGGCAAATGGTTGCATGTATCTGTTATCACTCATATCGCATGGTCATGTACCAGATATATATCTGATCTAGAACCACAAGCCTCAAATACCTACAAGAATTCCACATGATAATGACTTTAGCTTTCTGGAGGACAGGACAGGACAGGACAGGACAGGACAGGACAGGACAGGACAGGACAGGAGAGGAGAGGACAGGACAGGACAGGAAATTCGAGGCACAGCTGTGGACATGTTTAAGGCACACCCCCATATCCATGCGCCTCGCACTATCACAGGAAAATCAAAAGAAATAAGTAAGACATGAGAAAGAGACTCATGGACATTACCAGATCTGCTTGATCCTGGAATCCAATTTTCAGATACCAAATGGCTCCACTTTCATCTAATCAAACCATAGACTGTATAAAGAGAACTGAACAAACTGTGTGATGTCGCCCAGAGGTCTGTGATGAGCAGCTTTGAAGACATCTTTTTAAATCCAGTGTGATCCCCGTTGGCAGGAGCTCACTCATGCAAACCATGACAACTAATTATACAATACTTTATTCCAGTTTAATTCATCTTTACTTTAGATGTTTTAGTGGAAACATCTGAAATGTTGCCAGACTTCCGACAAAGCTCACCAGAGCTATGTGTTACCAGCCTAGCCTCAGCCCAGCCGGGTGGCTCCACCAGAAAAGACGACTGGCTGAACTGCATCTGTGACCGGGACCTTTTCAGGTCAGTCTTTGATAATGCTGGAGAAGGCTGCCAACTGGTCATCAACTGGTCACCAGCTGAACCAGGGTTGCCAGCTGGGACTCCCAGCTGGGACTACCAACCATCTCTTTGCTCTAAATTCACAGCTCAGATGTCAAATTCAGTGAAAACGCTAAGCGCTAAGTAGCTAAAGTGATGACATCACAGACTGCAAAGCAACTGTCACTCAAAAAAACAGTCAAAAAAGAATAAAATATATTATTATATATACGTGAATCGTTAAACAATTATACCCAAGAAGGTACATAAAAATTCAGACAGCAGACTAACATTACCTACCATAAAATATCTTCTGTATCCACACAAGCTGAAAGGCCCAAGACAGAACAGTTTCCAGCTGGTTATACTGTACTGATCCAACTTTAAACACAACCCCAATTACAGGATGACCCTTGAGTTTCAAGATGCCATATCATCTTTTTTTTCCATAAATTATAAACATATTGATTAAAAAAAAAAAAAGACAGGGTGAATATAAATTCTTTATATATGTTTGAAAGTATTTTGTCCAAACACAGAAAGAAAAAATAGTGCACAAAGTGTAAACCGTCATCTTCTCCCATGTCTGAAATTCACTTTCAGTTGAAGTTCTTTAAAATAACCCATTTGTCTTCCTAATTATAAAAGCTGGCACCAGTTGCACGACCGCATATCTGTCTTGAAACTTATGTGGGGAGGCCGGTTGGGTTGGACACCAATAGGCAAGGAATATTTGGAGACACGAGCTGGAGAGTGTCAAATTCTCGTTTTACCGTCTTCCATTGTTTACATTGGGCTTTAACTTCCTTCTCTTAAATACTCGACAGCTCAGATAAGTGTTTACCGTAACGAAACTAGTTTGACTGTTTAAACTAGTTTCACTTGTCACTCGGAAGCCAGTTTTAGAAACTTGCATGCTGTGTAGTTCTGTGAATGCAACACAAACTTCAAAAGCCACTTCCTCATCCACCTCTTTAAAGTTTATATTTAGACAAACTACACATGTGCTGCAAGCTCGTCCCAGTATATCAACATGCGAGAGGTAGTCCCGACTTAATGATGTCTTAAAAATAAATGTGTGAAAAGTGCACAAGCTGCGACTACTTCCCTGAACTTGCAAGCCCCTTGAAGTAGTGGGCAGGCAACCGGTGGTAATTATTGGCAGGTAATTACAGCCTGCAAGCATGTTGTTGTTTCTAATTACTGTTGTAATCACTGCAATCAACGGTAAAAAAGCAGGGTGGACACATCTGATTTCCAAGTGACCAGCAGACCATTCAAGGAGCTCGCTGATAAACACATGGACTGGGCTAAAACAAGGATAATGGGAGGTAGAGACAATGATGGAAATTATGCTCACACAAACCCTCGCATCAGCAAAATAAAACGATTCCAATGTGTGAAGTGAAAATGAGAAGTACTTACGTGTTTGGACAAGTTGGCACTCTTCGAGTCGACATCATACCTGCGGAAATAAAAGACAGTGAGAATCAGTGGTTGCTTGAAGATGGAGTGTGGAAGGATACCAGCTGGGAACACAAATATAACACAGAATAAATCAGTATTAAGACCGAACTGTTTGTCAGTAGAGATCTCACTAGAGATTCTGGTTATTCCGCTTCCCTGCACGATGGGCTTCCAGGTATTCTCCCTTTAACTCATGCTAAATGGACTTAACTGGCATCCTCTTATATCACTTGTAGGAGTTTATTTTCATATGAAAGAGCCAAAGGGAAACGTATATCATTTTAAAACGTAAATAACTTGGCTCAGTTCCACTCATGTCAAGTGGCCATGATCTCATCTTTTTGAGATATGAGCTTAAATCAGACCTCATTTTCTGACCTGCATGTCCCCAGTGCATGCAATATTTTTAGCAAAAGAAATTTCACCAAAAATGGCCCATCAGAGACTAAAGAATGGGAAGTGAGGATACTAACTATTCAACGTAGCAATTTGAGATCATTATGCAGCTGAGGTCACCGCGAAAAGTGGATTGACCCTTAGCTGGATTGGATTTTGGAGCAGAAATGAGCAGCAATTCAGTTAAATTACAAAATGTTAAGGATTAGGTTCAGTGCTTCCAGTGTGTTTTAGGGTTTCCACATGAACTTCAGCCAAAGTGGAGTCAAACTTTAGCCGAGGAGCTGGATAGTATTTCATCCTTCAGCACTTTAATATCAGCATTGTCCATGCTCGCTCTAATGGGAATGCAAATGCATCGTGGTGCCTTTTAATGTATTAACAATACATAAAACAACAGCTCATAAAAGACCGCATATAGCAATGAAGAGCATTGCTATACATGTTCTTTTATGAGCTGAAATTACAGACAAGGACATAATCTTTCTAAACTGGAGATGAAATGCAGTTTTTCTGGCCAATATTACAACTGCAATTCATTGTGCAATTATCAAGCAACATGCAAATTCAATATTTGCAGCATGGACAGGAGCTTTACTACATTGATTCAAGTGGTAAACAGGAAAGTAAGTAAGTAACTTTATTGTCAAAACTGCCCTATGTACAGGACATACAGAGAGCTGAAATTGTGTTTCATATCCCTGATGCAAGAAAAAAAACAATAAACACATGGCAGGGTATTTGTAGGTAGTGACTCTTCACAGCTGAAGCACTTGGTATGGTGTAGGTGAGGAATATACTTGTCGTTTTTAATGTGCATGGGAATGTGTTATGCCTGCTATGCTCATCCTACGTTCAAATTGGCACGTTGGTCATGCAAGTCCACAACAAACTATGCAAAAACATGAGACGTAATATAACGTAGGCCGGTGTAGCAGCTGACCGCGAGTGACTTGTGCGGAAGCTCTGCTGAAGTCTTGTACTCCTTTTAGCCAAATTTTATATCCATAAGTGTATATTTCCCAAATGACAGATTCATTCATCTATATTTCTGAAGGAAGTCAAAGTACTAAGAAAAACCTTAATCTTCTCCAGTTTTAAAATGACACTTTAAAGCTGATATTGTCCCTTGCTACCTATATTCAACTCCCTAGGTAAAGAGTAAATTTAAGATTTTTTTCGTGTTTTGTTGATGCTATTTTTTTCTTATCATTTTTACTTCTGAGACCTCTGTATATGCTTATTACATTTCAGTGAAGAAGAAAAACAGTGTTGCCTTGTTGTGTGTAGTTGTATTTTTGAGTCTGGTTTGCATACTGCCCCCAGATGGCGAGGACTGGTATCACACCTTCTTTTATTTGTCAGGAAAATACGGAGCGCAGACACAAAGTTTAGACATAGAACATTATCGACCCCTTTTTCAAGTGAAAAACAAATGACACTTAACCCTGGAAACCCCACAGGGTCAAATTTGACCACCATTTTTTGCTGACACCCAATGTAAAAAAAAAAAAAAGGGTTGTTGGGTTCTCCAGGGTTAAGTTGATCACAGACAGAGCTGGAAGTGAACTATTTTACTTTTCTTTTCCACTCTTCATCTTTGTGAGTGTGATTTTTCTGCAGTTTTGTCTCTGAAATTAAAGTCCAAATCTAAGCTGAACATGAGCATAAACTGAGAGTAGCAGTAATGAGTCTGCAGTCCTGATTTTGACATATGCAGGAAAAAAATCAGACCCACTAGTCGAGTCAAAATCACAACAAAACAGTGCGAAATGAATGACCGATGGGCCTTTGCAACGGCGCCTCTGCGGTATGTAAAAGGCTGATGGAGTACATGTACCAATAGGTTCAGTAGAATAAGGTTTATCATCACCTCTCCATGTCATCTGACCTCGAAGATCAACCACAGCATTGTTTAATCACCATGTATCAGGACAAGGAGTTGCTTTTCACTCCCGGGATCAGTGCTGTCATTTTCTCCGCCAATGTACTTTCTTCTGTTTGGATTAGCTCAAGTTGAAGCCAGACTAAGAGACAACCACCTAATCAGAAGTTTACTTGTATTTTTGAGACAATGAACATGATGAAAAACATTTAGATGACAATTATTCTGAGATCTGGGCTCATCAAGACACTTGTTGGTAAGCTGCTTCTCAGCAGCAAATCTGTTCTGTTGTCTCACTTCAGTGTGTCATTTTTAAATTAGCAGGATTAGTTGGCAAAATTAAATTTTAAATGTTTTTTTTTTAGTTAAACAGGAAAAGATCACAAAATAAAATGAAATTGTAATTAATTTACAAAGAATTAAAAATACTCATTGGTGTGATTGAAAATATGTAATTGCTTCAAAGCACGACTTTTATGTCTTTTTTTTTTAAAATCAACACAATCAGAGATTGTGTTTTTCTTAGTTTGGGGAATTGTTGATTATATAAAACAATACAGATCTCTGTTTAATATAATGGAGGCAAATCAGCAGGGGACAAACACAGACTGGATGTTCAAATATGATTTCTTTTTTCCACATCCACTACAGACCTCCATCTAAAAACACAGCACAGTGTAGTAAATCATATTCCTGGGATTCACTGTAGGGTTTCATAACCTCTACTGTGACATTTTTCTTTTTATATAGATGTCATTGTCATCAGCCTGTGGGAGGAAACAATCTTTCACCTGCCATCATCTCAGACTTCGTTACCCTCGGCAGGACAGCAGCAGCAGCTTTCAACAGCTGCTGATGAGATGACCACGAAAAAAAAAAACCACAAACATGCAAAACAATTTATCGTCACACTTGTACTAGCTCAATACATGCCAACAACAACAGATTCCTTCCACTGGCCAAGAAAACTGTTCAAGAGACAGTTTTTATTTATCTTCAGCTAAAATGATGAGAGCATACAAGTTCACGCAGCTTAAACTTATTCCCAACTCTAGATGGGACCTTAGAAGTAACATCTCGCCTCATAACACCAGATTTTGGTCTCTAAAGGAGCTATCGGTACGAACATATAAATACGGTCTGCGTTAATCCAGTGGGTAGTTCAATTTCTGGGGAGGTGCATGTCAGAATAGTGACAGTTTAGGGTAACGGTGTCGCCTGCTTGACACTAAAGCACAAATTACCTTCAATGATCACCCAGGCCTCCTTGTTGCATCTCAATATTTCCCCTTCCAACATCTCCGAGCACACCCTCAGCAAGGAGGACTCGCTTCAAAAATATAAGCAATGACATTTTCTTGGAAAACCATCAGACTGCCTCCTGAAGATCTTAGCCTTTTAGTAAAATATGATGCTGTTCAAGACCAGGTCGAGATTTGAATTCTTCCTTCTTGTGATCTAAAGATCATACACCCGTGACCCACCCCCGAGGACACTGAGCCACACACCATAGCCGAAGACAAGTGGTCCAAATTTGCATATTATTTGGCTAAAACCTTCCCAAAAGTTGATATAAAAATATATATTTATATCTACACACTGATTGTGTCTTTGTGCATCACATAAAAAGTAACAGCTTTTACTGCTCCTGTTAGCTGTCTGTGTGTGTGTGTGTGTATA
>JAOWBL010026398.1:0-31425 GCA_028564865.1 Zenarchopterus dispar
TATATATATATATATATACATATATATATATATATATATATATATATATATATATATATATATATATATATATATATTTACACACACATATGTGTGTGAATATCCAGTCAAACATATTAACTAGTGACATTTGCCAATCAGTGAAATTCACTACCATTTAATCTGAGATTTTACCAAATAGATGTTTGTGAAAATTTTCCCCGTCCTTTGGGTGTCCAGCATTTCAGATGGGACAGATGGTGCTCTGCTGGGATGTTCACCCTCAGAGGGTTTCCCTTACAGCCAGTCTGTCTTCAGTAAGACTCCCACTTCATCACAAGCTGTTGTGATGCTGCTTTTCACAAACCCATGTTCCCAAGGACACACACACACATTGACCTCTACGTGCCTTTTATCTTAGTCATGCTGATCTCTGAAGGGGAACAGTGAAAAAAGATGTGCACGTGTTGGGTCAGAGGTGTAACCCTGAGGAGCTTGACCTCTGACATGGGATGTTGGTCCAAAGTGGAGTCAATGATCTATTTCAGGACTGGTAGCACGTTTGGATAAAACTCTTAAGGTTGGAAACTTTTCATAGACTTTATAACAGCTTGACTTAACCCCTCTCTGATCTGGATGGACTTTTTCTATTTTTCCATCTACTCTGTTGCTGTGTGTATGTATATATTTGTGTTTTTATACCTTATTTATTGCACTATTGTTCTTTTTTCATTGTTTGCTATTGCATTATTGTTCTTTCTTCGTTCATTGGTTGCTGCTGTGACACTGGAATTTCCCCCTGGGGATCAATAAAGTATATCTTATCGTATCTTATAAGAAACTTACATATGATTTCCTTGACAGGGATAAATGACATTTCTGCAAAAACTTTCCAACTGAATAAAGCAAAAAGTGTTCCAATTAGAGCAGTGTCTACTAATGAACAAAAGACATCATGGTAAGAGAAAAATATCAGCAAGCAGACTATTTCCCTACCCCTGATTAGTTGCAGTTTCCTTCCTCTAATGACTGAAATATAGGAAGAATCTTTTTAAAAGTGGATTAGAGGTTTACGCTATTTTGCAAAAGTGAAGGATGATACACAGTCTTTTCTGGTTTTATAAACTTAAGTGACCCTCAACCTTCGTGAGATAAATGTCAAGCTTGAATATTAATGTTTCTGTTTTGTTCCCATCTCTGGATCAGCGATCCAGACAACATTGTTTCCAGTCTTTCCAAACCACCAGTCTTTTCTTGTCTATCCAACTCCACAACTAAAGGGAGGTAGAGAAGCATAAAACACAAAATGGGGCACATGACAACATTTATAATCTTGAGAACAGGTGAACCATTCGTGCAGGACACGTGTTAAACTTTATTTCAGTCTGCAGGGGGAAAAAAGAACAAGAAAAGAAAATAAAGACTTCTAAAGTGCTGATTTAAGATTAAATGTCAAGATTAGTTTTTAGTATAACACAGGGGATGAAAACAAGCAAATACATGCTTTTTTTTCCTTTTGGCATCAGATCTGAAAGGAAAAGTAACAGGAATTCCTTAATGTAGTCATGTGAAAGAGAAAGTTCACTCTCATTCTTCTTCACAGGCTTGATTGAGTTTTTGGAGATCTGATTATGCACAGCTCTCTGTAAAGGTTCATTTCAGTTAAGGTTAAGGTTTGAATTAAACTAAGCCATTACAAAACCTAAATTCTTCTCTTTTTCAATCGTTCTATTGAAGATTTGCTGATTTTTTTTTAGCTCATTGTCCCATTTTGCGACCCAGTTGTGACTGAGCTTTAGCTGTCAGACAGATACCCTCACGATGGTTTTATGGAAGAAGTTCACTGTTAAAGCCTTGGTCACAACTTTATTTGTGGAAATATTTGTAATTTTCTAGATGGCAATCATGGTGAAAAGACCACAGCTGCACCTTCTACATCTGGAATAATAATAATAATAAGATCTAGTAGTTTTAGCTGCTGCTTTCGTTCGGCTGCAGCTGAGCGGCGCACATATGGAAGTATGCACGAAGACACCAAAGCCCCCCCACCCCCTTCAAGAACAACTTAATGTGTTCTTGTGCCGCCCTTACATGAACATGGTGTGTTGTTCTCTTAGCTTGTTCCTAAAGTATTTGTCCGTCGGCCTTCCGACTAGTCTTTTTGTGGCACTTCCGAGAAAATCTTGGACATGTCCATCGACCTGGTCACGAACTTAGCAACGGGCTACGAATGCTAGAATCTTATAAGGATTCCTCAAGGAGGCTGTAGGAAATGGTACCAAAAATCATTTGTGTTCACAGCCGTTGGTTTGGGCCATTGTGACCGAGGCTTAACTCTATGAATGTTGTAAAACTGTTTCGAGGCATCAAAGCTTCACCACTGTGCTTTATAGCTGGTAAGAGGAGGTTTTGCTCCTCACACATCTCCACTTTTGTCCCGTCCATCCAAAGAACATTATTTCACAAGTTCTGTGGTTTCTTCAGATAAAACTTTCCAAACTGAAGTCATGCTGTCACGTTCTTTTTAGAGACAGGAGACTTTTCCCCAGTAACTCTTCCAAACAAGGCATTCATGTTTTTTTTTCTTCTAATTTTGCAGTTATCTTATTGGTGGTCTGTGGAGTCTGAGATATACCTCCTGTGTTTTTTTTTAAAATTTCTATGACTAATGTACATCTGACCTTGGGGCTGACTTTTGCAGACATCCACTCGTGGGAAGACTGCCATTACCACTGTGCAATGATGGACTAAAAATGAGTCATAAATGACATTATAGTCCTTTCCAGAGTATCCTCAGTTCCTGCACAATCAGTGAGAGTGTACTTGGTTTTCAAATGCTGTTTCTGCACTTTCATTCGGTTTCTTTTTCTTAATAAATGATTGCCCAGTATGATATTTTCAGTAATTTGTTTTATTTTCTTTGTCTTTTATAATTCCCCAGAAAGAACTGGTAAGGACAGCGTATTTTTGAAAAATGTGCGTTAATGCATAAACCCAAAGAATTAAAAGAGGCTATCATGTTTATTTCACATGACTGTAATTACAAAACCAAGACCCTGTAGGGGTCAGCTAATATAAGCATCCTGAGTAATGTACCTAACAGCGGTGCACCCAAAGCGGACTAAAAAAGAGATTGGAGAAACCCAAATACGAGTCCAGATGATGCCCTATGCAGTCTGTACTTAACGGACCTTAAATAGACAGAAGCAGCTCTGAATTACAACCTTCACCAATTATCAAAAAAGATTTTCTATTTTCTGTTCACATCAGACCCGGAGCAGCATCTGGCCCCGATGCTCCACAGTCTGCAGGAGCTGACCATGTGAGATGTCTGAAAAAGACGATTCTGAAAATACAAACTGAGCTTGACATGAGGCTCTAAAATAAGAAGTTTTTTTTTTCCCCTCTCACAGACTCGAACCGCTCTTTCATTTGCTCAGCAAGGCTTCAGAGACGTACTGACTGCAGTCTGACTTTTATATGTAGCTTTATTGTTTGAAGGATAGCAGATTCAACAGTGGCATTAAAAAAAAAAACAAAACAAAAACAAAACAAAAAAAATATCAGGAACTTTTCAGATGGTGAGAACCTAACTCCTGCTGACTTCCAATTCCTTTGGGACAAACTGTCCACTTATTTCACAGATTAGTTGAACATATTTGCACCACTATCGAAATTTTATGTGTACTTTTCACTTTCCTGGAGCTCTTACTGCTCTCAGGCTTTTTAGAAATGTTTTTCACTCTTAGCTGGAGATTCTACATCTGGGAGTGGTTAAATAGTTACTTCTTTCTTAATTAACCACAGTTTCCGCATGTTAAATGACCCAAAGTGAACACACCCACATTTGTAAAGTTTTGCACAGTTGGATGCTGCGTTTGGTGAAACTGCATCCTCCAGCAGAGACTTAAAGAAACAGACAGCTCTGATGCTGAACTTTCACTACTTTAAAAAGACTAGTTTAGAGTCCAGACTAGTTTTAGATACATTTCTAATATATTTTTTTGCTTAATTACTACTTTTTTAATAAAGGTAAAACATGAACCCAAATGCTCACATACATGATGTTTAGTAGTTTAAAAAATGCTTTCCTTGGAAATAAGCATGACTTATGGTGAATTAATCTGATTTTATATGTTTATATAATAATTCAGACACATTTAACATAGATGGGGGTTACTACTGACCTTATTCTCTGTCCTTAAATACTTTAACCCTATTTTTACCCTAACCCTAACTTGGAGTATGTTGAATGTTGTATTTGCATAAAGTCTGGTACTTTGTGTACAAAACTGGTTCTATGGACTGATAAAAAAGTTTTTTAAAAAGCTATTCTACAACAAGTATCTGTGTCATTTTTCATATTCCCTAAACTTTGACCGAAGGCGCAGTTATTTTGAAGTAAGAGGAGACTTGATGGGCCGCAGCTTAACACCAGACGGATCAATGCAACAATATGTGACAAAGAGTAAAAACTGTGTACTGGGTTTGAAATTGCTCAGGGCAAAAGGTCCAATCACAATTAAAATCTATTGGTTACACAGCCCTACTGTATCTGTTTTTACTTCTTAATAAAAATAAAAATTTTAAATGGGCAGAACTGTTTTTATGTTTCTATTAATGGTCACTGAAATAACCTGTAACTGACAGAAGTAAAAAATATATAATAATTTACCAAAAATGGATAAATGAAAATCAGACATTGCTTCTTTGTGCCTCAACAGAATCATTTTAAAAACCATTTTTAAAACTCTGGCCTGAGGAGAGACTTTATTATTGAGGATACAGTTGGTGAGGTCAGGTTGGAGGGCTGAAGGAGAAAAAGACAGGTGCTGGTTGATGTTGGGAGTTTCAAGGAGAGGATTAGGAAACATGGGAACCATCTCTTTGATTTTTGATTGGAAAACTGGTCTGGTATCACCACAATCCTGGGTATGTGCAGCAAAAACAATCTCTCCAATTCGGACCCATCTGTCTTTCAGTCAGTGAAGACCCCGGCCGTCCAAAAGTTCAAGTCACCTGTTCTCTTAGTTTCAAACACAGCAGAAATGGTGGTTCAATATGATGTGGGTGAAACTTTCATTTCTTTTTAAAAAAAATTAAAACAAACACTTTCAGCTGTGTATTCAACCTCTGGTATGTTCCCGTGGTAAACCACAATCTGCAAACTATCATTTACATACAAGCAGC
Organism: Zenarchopterus dispar; assembly: GCA_028564865.1. Classification (NCBI taxonomy): domain Eukaryota; kingdom Metazoa; phylum Chordata; class Actinopteri; order Beloniformes; family Zenarchopteridae; genus Zenarchopterus; species Zenarchopterus dispar. The sequence goes on from JAOWBL010026398.1 coordinate 5,170, forward strand.
TTCACAGACAAGAGGAAATGAACAGCAACTGGGTAAATGGAGGTGAGCGGAGGGAGAAAAGAAACAGCGTCTGTAAATGGTGGATGTCCTCCTACTCTTTTCAAAGGTGTGCATGATGCCTCCGAAGCCACTACTCATGCATCAGCCATGCTCTTCACAAATCTTCCACTGTCCACGGACTAGTGATGCGTTTCCTGCGTGTGCTGTGATATACAGCCGTCATTTCTCGACAGCATGATGGCCATGAAGGACATAAATATGGATTAATTGTTCAACAGATGACCAGAATAACCATTAAGTTCAGCCTTATTAAGAAGTCTTCTAAAAGTCAAAAGGAAATGAGAAATTACAACGATGCAAATATAAAACAGATCTGAAAAAAAGACAAAACATTTTTCTTAGCTGCATTGTTTCTGGTTTCTGGACTTCAAAGTCAAAGCTTGACAACTAATAAACAACTGCATCACACGTCCCAAGCCAAAACCTCACAAAAATGAACACACGCAACTCACGTGTACATGCAAAGCACCCCGATGTTTGTTTGTCTGAGAACAGGTTTCTGAAGGTTTGACTGCTGTAGTGCCCACTCCCTCCCACCGGGAGCTTTAAACTGGGCTGGCTAGAATAAACCCTAGAAAGCTTCCACATGGCCCCGACCACATCTGAACTACCCGCACCCCATGCCAACACATGCGATGCCCGCAGCTCCGTGTTCCAGAGGCCGACGTGACAGCGTAAACCTGTAATCTACCCACTGGGCAGCGCCGGCCCCAAACCTCGGACTGCTGCCATGCCCACCCCAAAACACTCAGCGGGGCGAGGAAACGGCTAATTAGTTCACCAGATGGCCAAACAACACAGAAGAAAGTACAAGCTCTTTGAAACTGATAAAATGCCTCATGTTCTTCCCAGAGAGTTCAAAGGGTGGGTTTGCAGCAACTTTTCAGCGTGACAATTTAGAAACTTAAACATTCTATTCGTTTGAGCTTTTAATTTTCTTCAGCCACAACCACTCAGAGCTCTAGCAGCGAGCTCATGAGGAGGCCCACTGTAAGGCCACTCCCTTCATCACAGCAACGTCTAAATGCCACCAGGGGAGACCGCTTGTTATCATTCTGAAATCTTTCTCCCACAGACTCTCCCTTGATGTCTCATAGTTCACCACTGATGTGAAAATAATCTGACACTTGATGTGACAGGATGAGAAATTACAAACATGAGCAACGAGGCAGTCTGCCGTTAAAGGGTCAAGCACCTTAGAGACCTCATGAAAACAGATGTGTCTTCTGGAAGCTCTGGGGAAACATTTAACGTATGGAAAGCCCTAAAGAGTACAGCTGACTTCAAAGTTTCAAAGCTTGACTCTTCGTCATGGTAATGGACATCCAAATCCGTTTTATCAAGTATTTAAATACAGTTTATAGACTGGAATAACATCAAGACTGAGTTCATTTCTGAGACGGTGACTGCTGTGTTACACAGAAGTTTCTAGAAAGTCGTTGAAAAGTAGAGGGTAAAAATTCAAAAAATACTTGGCTTGACATAAAGGAACCATCCAGCTGTCACTTCCCACTTTTATTTCCTTTTCTTTCTTTCTTTTTGTTTCTATTCTACCAACCTTTTTTCACTCAATGAAAACAAATTTTCAACAAATGACATCATGGTGCAAAAAGACAAAGTTGGTATGTTGAGAGGACAAAACAAACAGCTGGAAGGTTTCCAGAGGAAGCTCATGACTGACGGTTCAGCCGTTTACTGTCTGGTAGCATGATTTGAGTTTTTAGAGCTGGAAGGTCATCCATCTATCCATTTCTTTACTTGGTTCATCATCTTCTCTGCAGCAGCTGGAGTCTATCCCAGCGGTCAGCGGGCAAAAGACCGGATACACCCTGGACAGGTCAACAGTTCACCACAGGGTTAACCCACACACAGGCTTGACGCGGGCTCACACTCACTTCTCTCCTCACAGACTAATACTGCTTTTATATCCGATCAGTGCATTCACCAGTTTACATAACCTGTTTGAAATGACACCTTTTTTGATTTTTTTCCTTGCACCTTCTTACAAACACCACTAACACCAACTCCTGACAAGTTTTTAGGAATGCATGTTGCTCACAATGATTTAGTCAGTCATTCTGATACAACCTCACCTCTTCAAAGAAATAGGCATGAGCTTATGACTTTTATTCAAACGGATTTTTCAAATGAAACAACACTGTACTTCTCGGGAAACTACAACTTTTTAAAGCTACATGCTTTATAAGATATTTTCATGTAGGAAAAGGTCTGTCTTCTAATAATTATAGATCAATTTTTAAACTGATGCCTAAAAAATATGTCAATATATAGATACATATTTAAATCTTTGCAAAATATTAACATCTAAGCAAGAACACGTAACAAGGGACAGTAAGTACAAGAGAGCCTCACAGATCATCTTAACGCTTACTTCTCTTTCTTTCTGAAACAAAATATGGTTTGTGGTATCACTGTGAGACTAAATAACAGCCAGACAAACAATTATGTCTCTCTGCTGACAAAGAAAAACTTGAACCAAAGTTTTTTAAACCCTCAAAATCCTTGTTACTTCCTGAGAAAGCTATTATGTCAAAGCCATGGCCGGTTTGGCTTATGAGACTGACAGATAAGAGACAAGACTCGAGGACTTCCACTTGTCTCATATCTGTCAAACTTTCCTGACATTTTTGCTCTGTGAGCTTCAAAAATCTCTTCACTCCCAGAGGAAGAAACCCTCCTGAGAGTGACCCGAGCCTGTGATGGTAGAAAGGCCTTTCTCTATTCAGCTTCTTCCAGCCAAAGTTTCAGTTCAGACAGAGACAAAAGCCTGCAGACTGTAAAAGGGGACATGTTTGGCCAGTTGGGTACATGTGTGGTCACAAAACACTTCTCTATTCAAACCTTTGTTGCACAAGACACACTTGAAGCTCTATATAAAAACCAAATAAAAATTATGAAGAAAAGCAATCCAGATTACACAAAACAGCACATAATCCACATCACTTTCATACAGAGCAAAAGAATTGAATACCCCCTCTCTCGCCCCCAATCTGGAAAATATGCCTACCTCTGTTAAAAAGTTCATAAATCTCAGACAGAGGTCTTAGCTGTGCTGCACACTCTAACCTGACTCACGGCAGTATCATATTTTATAACTGCAGGTTTGCAGTCCCCGTGGCTTCGTCACAGCTGGCTCCTCTCAGAGGTCCAGGTGAGGTGAATCAGTCCAAAAGGGTGGAGGATGGCTCAGCTGGAGGAGCTGGGAGCCAGCTGTGATGTCATCCAGGGGACCGCAGCGCTGTGCTCATCCAGCGTCGACTCCTCGAGGGTCCTGCATGATTGGACTTCCTTCGATCCTCGTTTTAACTGTGGATTTGACATCTGAAGCACGTGATGTTACAAAGTTTTGAAAAAAAGAAAAACATAGTCCAATAAAATGAAGAGATCCAAATTCACAGTTAAAAAGAAAAAGTTTATTAATTAGTCATTTCCTTTCCTTATCTCCATCCGTAGAGATTTGTTGTTTGATCTCTCCCTGTGATGAACCCTCCAGTGTGTTATGGTGAGTTTGTGAGAAAAGCATTATTCTGTTTTTTCTATAAAATCCCATTGTTGGGTGGAAGCAATTCTTCACCCATGAACGTTTCAAACGCTGGATGAAAAGCTGAAATTAATCCTTGAAAGGCCAACAAATACAATGAGCAGAAGTGTGAAAAAGTCATGTGGTGTGTTTGCGTTCGCCGGCGCTGTTGTTCCACTTCGCACCGGCATCTCAGGATTCATTTTCTGGTGATGTCAATGCTCTTCACAGCGCCAGCCCTTGTGCAGCTGACTAAACACAGAACAGCCGACTGTTGAGGTTCTTCCCATAAACACCACTATCAGCCCCATCTCCTCTACCCTCTCATTACTGCCACGTGTTCCCCCGGCGTTACTGTGTTTGCAGACAGCTACATTTAGACGTGCAGCGAACGGTAGGACCCCAGTTAACCATATCAGTCTGGATAATCACACACAATAGTGTTTAAATTCAGAGAACGGGAACAGCAAAGAAGGCAGGGATTTGAACCTGACTTGGAAGAAAACACCTTTCTTGCCTTGAGGGCTCAGACATGCTCACGTAAATGTCTTTCTTCTTAACCCTGAACATGATGTGGCCACCAAACATGCAAGGTAAGAACATATGGAAACCAAAGTACATGCAGCAGACGGGGAAATATCAAGACACTGAATCAGAAGCGTGCTATCTCAGCTGACAAGGGGACTGACTCTGGGAGACTGGCTGACAGCTGGAGGAAGGTCTGAGTCATTCGTCTCCACCACTGCTGCACTTTTTATCAATACCTACACATGCACAGTCACGCTGATATAAGGCTTCATAAACACATTCAGCTGTAAACTTATTTATGTAGACAGACAGTGTACACACAGGTACAATCCCGATGCCTCCTGAACACACACATGCACGAGACACAAAGCTGCATTAAACCCTAATTCAAGGGGAAAATGTTTAATGTAATCCTGCAGCCAGAAAAGAACCCCCCTCCACCATGTGCCCATTGTCCAGCAGAGCGCCATGGCATCCTCTTGTTTCATTTATGGCGGCATGTGTGTCTAGACACTGTAAAAACAGCCGGTGTGGATAAGAGAGAGAATATTCCATCAAAATGACAGATTCATCCCAGTTATCACAGCTTGGATTAGAGGACCCAAAGATGAGAAAAAAAAAATTCCAGACGGGGCATAACAGGCAAGTCACACGAGGCCGATACCACAGCAAGTCCCTACGTCTGTGATGAGCCAGCTGACCGGGATTGTTATGTAACAGCAAAACTCTCAAACCACAAAACACCAACACCAGACTGCGCTCAGCCTCTCTGTGGTGCTCTTCACAGAGGAATAACAAGAGAAACCCATCACAGAGCCTGAGAGGTTCTGATGGTTGAGGCCAGGAGACATCAAACATATAAGGCGACCATTACCTCTAGCAATCAGTTTCCAGAGATTTGCTTAGTCATTTCAAAGGATTTGAGGTTGTTGGGGTTTTTTTTTTATTTAAATCTGTCTTAACTAACCAGTAGTGAACACTCTACGAATGATTTTTGGACCATTTCCTACAGCCTCCTTGAGGCATACTTATAAGAATCCAGCATTTGTAGCCCATTCCTAATTTTGTGGCCAGATTGATGATCATGTCCAAGATTTTCAACAAACACACCATGAAAAGTTGCATTGGAGGGGTGACGGACAAATACCTTAGGAACAACTTAAAAGAACAATGCAAGTATGGCGCAGGAACACATTAAGATGTTCTAGGAGACCCTTACAGCGTTCACATGTACGGGTCTTGAACAGATATGAGTAGGGCAGAAGTACACATCTTCGTGCATACTTCTGTAATTTATGTCATACGGTGGATGTACATCATACGTGCACCACTTGGCTACAGCCAAACGAAAGCAGCAGCTACAACAGCTAGATCTTCTTCTTGTTCCTGCAGCTGTAGCTGTAGAAGGTGAAGCTGTGGTCTTCTTGCCATCATTGTCATCTAGAAAAATATAAAAATTTTCACAAATATTTCAGCATATGAAACGATTAAGATACAGATATTTGGAGATACTCAACAGCCACCACTTGTATAGCCCAACAAAATGTGCTGAAAGCTGTAGGATCTTCAGACCAATGAGTTGAGATTCCTGCGAGTTGCACAAAGGCGTCCTTAATGCCTCCTTCCAACAACAATTTACGTGAGATGGCCATAAGTATAATGTCAGTAGGTTTTTACACACCTTTATAAAGAACACATAAACTATACAACCAGTGTGCGGCAGAAAAAAACCCTAATTTTCTGTCTCAGGTTGCTCTTATGAACTGAATGGCAGCCATACCGAGTTCCTACAAAGGTTGTAGGAAACTACACTCCCTTCCATGAATGTCTATGAACTCCAGATTTTATATGAACTGGGAGAATCGTATGAACCCACTGTTCGTAGGAACCCTTGTGACCAAGGGTTTAAAGAGATTTAAAGAAAGTGGATGAAAACAGTTGTTAAACCTGTGCACTCTTTACTGGTTTTCTGTGCACAGTGGGGGTAGCTGAGCGACACGCTTCAGTAATGTATGATGTGTATGCTGTCTTGCTTTTGTGTTAGAAAACATGGCTAAGTGTGTGCAGGATGAGTGATAAAAGCAGAGAGAGAAAAATGGAGGGTAAGATCTACACATTTTTTTCACACCACTGAGAGCAAGTCAGCATGCACACTTCCCCTCTTTTAACTGCAAAACATAGAGGCTATGAATCCAAATGGTGGTGAAACCTGAACTGGTTCTCGTCCAACACAAATAATGTCTCTCATACTGAAACTAACAACCCATCCTCTTTAACTTTCTCCATGCTCCCTGAAAATATTCATCCCTCTTCTCTCAAAAATCCTTCCAATCGTCCACACTCTCTCATTTCTAGGAAAGACTAGACTTAAAGGTGAGAATGTGGGTCTCTGCTTCTCTCAGCTTTTGCATTGAATGATGGGATGTGTCTCCGGATGCAGGAGGTTTCAGGATGAGGGTCAAAGTCACACCAACATGTAGTCGGCCTGTAAATGTTTTCAGGTCTCAAAAGGACAAATTGTGCAGGTTCCAAGGTAAGTTTATGCCAGATACATGCCAGGCTCACAGTTTCTGAGGAAGTTTGTCTACAGGCATCAACACTGTCCCAAAAAGACCAAAGCAGAGATGCAACACAGTAAAAGCTCCATAGACATAATACATCAAGTGGAACCAGCAGCAGTATTAGAAAGCCACTTGTCCTGAAGAGCAGTTATCTTGTCAAGTCTGCAAAGCAGCGTCCAGGTACCCACAGAGAAATCAGACCAAACCTGTGTCTCAATACCATGCATTTTTATGATTCTTACCAGAATTTGTTGTGCTCAGAAAATAACAAACATGGGATGAGTTTTCTTGTTTTCACATGCAGGAGATGATGAAACCATCCCAACCTAAGAGATGTCTTTATTTAGGTTCGAAAGACAAGGTTGATATTGTTCTTCATCAAAGCAAGCAAGCGACTTTTTAGGAGTCCTCACAGTGGGTCATCATGTTCTGAATATTGATTTGGCATAGGTTTGACATGAGACATTCTCCATAACAAAACCCTCCGCCAGCACTATTAGAGCACCCCCGTGTTGTGGGGTTCAGTGTCCTGCCCAAGGACAGTTCAAGATCGATCTGGTGAACATCTGGTTCTAGGACAGCTGATATTGGCTTAAAGACAGAGCCTAAATCAAATTAGACAAGCTGCGCTTATGTTGATGGAGGGACACTGCTGTTATTCTTTTACAGTTTACAATTTCTCGAAAGGCCCACTGAGATCATCTACAGCTCTTCATTTCACAGTAAAATGTTGACTATTAATGATGAGTTTTACACTGCAAGATGCTTGTCTTTGATTTCCGCCACCTGCGTGCAACACATGGGTCCAATGATACAACCATTAGTAATGTAAACCCATGTGGACGCCTGTCTGTTATAAGGCTCATTCCTGAAAGGGGACTGTGTTTGTTTTCTTTATTTTTGCTTCTATGCATGGCTCATTGGTCTCAGGGTATGACTCTAGCTCTGAGTGTGAGAGACCCTGGGTTCAAGTACCGGACAAACCAAGATTATACATCTTCTACTTACAAACATATAGACTCACTATTTCCAGCTTCCTGAAACAACTGAGAAATGCATGGGTACTACTAACAAAGACTTTGATTTGTTCAATATCACATTTTGGAAACGAAAGGCAGTGGTTTATCCATCCTCTGCAACATATATCATTTGTGTTCATGTAGTCAGTTATCAGCCTTGTATGTTTATATCTGAGTTCACTTTACTAAAGTAAATCTCACTAATTCTGCAAAAGGCCTGAGGTTCAAACCCCAGCATGCAGAAAGACATGACTGAAAACTTTCCCTCAAACTGTAAGGTTTATTAAACAGAACAAGACACAATGGAACTGTGAACTTATTAATGCAAAACACAATAAGAGATGAAATCCAACAGTATAGATAGTTTTATTAAATCAGACTTGAAGGAAGAGGAAACTGTGAAAATGATCTAAAGCATGTAAATGCTTAGGCTTTCAAACATGTGAGCATGAATTACAAAACTACTCAGATTAGAAATATGTGCATTTTGTGGTTACACATGATAAGTACCATTATCAACAGTAATCCAGAATCCAGCTTTTTGCAGTATCAGCCTTTCAACACTAATCTCCTACCCATTTGTAAAAGTTGCAAAGGCAATTCACTATGTCCAATATGACTTGCCATTGTGTTAGATGAAGTTAAGTAATTCCCAGAGTCCTGGTGCTTGACCTCAGCCGTCCAAACATTTCTACTGCCAGTATACCATGACTCATCACCTCCCCATGCGGCTTTGCTTCATTCCCATAACCACTCATTCATAAATGATATCCTCCAATTACAGTCCTTAACCTGCAGAGAGCTGCTGAAGAACTATAAGATTGGCTTGGTTGCACTTTGAAATGAAAAAATAATAATTCAGGGAATCCATGTTGGAAACTGGTGCCAGAAAAAAGTTTCTGATTATTTGGTAAAGCAGAAGGAACAAATAAAACTGATCAGCATGCATGTTTACTGGAAGCCAGACAGAGAAATAAATGCTTACCAAAACAGCTGTAAATTTTAGAGAAAGCACACAGAGTCAAAAACATGTTGAATAGACATTTGTTTAACTATATACCAAATGGGATGGGAAAAACCAGTAATGCAGGTATTCTCAACAGCGAGAAGACTCACCTTCATCTGAAGCTATGACACAAAGACTGAAGGTAAAATAAAGGCTGAAATTTTAAACAGTCCAGACTGTAATAGATGGTTCATTTTTCATGGATACCGGTTTGATGAGTGGAAAAACTTTGTCTAACTTTTTGTAAATGTGTTTTTATGTGTATATGACTTTGCATGAATGCAAGCAAATGGATTTGCATTTGTGTGAGAGGGAAAAGAGAGCATATCCACTGACTTATTTAAATGCTCCAGAGCTGCTGTCAGGCTGATTCACTGTGTATTAATGGATAATGTTCCCTTTTTAATGGAAATTTCATTAAAAAATAAGGCGCAGTTTTTTGTATAGATTTATAGGAAGGAGCAACAGTTTATCTCTTGTTATGCAGACCTTGAATTTGGAAAGCACAAAGGCACATATATTTATTCAACAAAAGGGTATTTTAAGTTTATGATTTAGAGGGGAAAAATAGTTTAACAGCAGCAAGAATCAGAGCTTGTGAATTTGTTGTTTATGGCAGGAATTAGACATGAACCTGCAAGATAACCCTGATGAAAAATTTCAGACTTTAATAGTTTTTCAAATTTGCAACACCAAATCTGAAAAGTGTTTAAAAAGTGTCTAAACCAGAAAAAAGAGAAAAATTATTCTCTCTTTCAATTTAGACATTAAAAACAATCTTTTTGCCTCAAATTTAAAAAAAAAAAAAGTGATGGATGTTGCTCCCACAGATGTAGATTTAAATATGAAATCATACCCGACAGTTGATCGTCACAGGCACAATGATCTCAACTATCTTTCTTCTCCAGGGTGTGATCATCTGTGTTTCTTCTTTTTTTGGTATCCAAAAATATTCCCAAAATTCAGGTTTTTCACCTTTTTTCTTAGAAGATATCTTGAAAGCAGCTCACCTCATTTTACTGATTTTAACATAAACTTTTGAAAACCATGAAATCTTGAAACCCAGAACCGGTCCGTACCTGGGCTGGATAACGCCAAAAGGCCATAACATCATCACAAAAAGAGGCTGCATAGTTACTCATGACAGCAGAGTTGTATTTCTCAACACTACCCGTCCCCTCTGGTTATAAAGTGCACCTTTCCAAGAAAATGATCATGACTGGGCCCTCAGTACACAACCAGTGGCCTGAGACAATCAGGGGTGCCCAATAAACCTGCCAGAGAGAGAAACAGCAGACCACCTGCATGAAGCAGCAGACACATGGCTCTTTCATACAATGATGATCATCAGCATGGAAGGCAAAGATCCTCTCAGGTGGTTGTGTAAGAAGGTTGCAACAAGACGGTTAGAGTTTATAGTTTATTTCTGATCTTTGTAGTGGCAGTTTTTTTGTTTGGTTTTTTGCACTGTGAGAAGATGAAAGCTACATGAATATGTAGGCCACGAAAAGAGAGTGTTAATCATTTGTACAGCATAACAGAAACAATTTGTCAACGTTAAAACCACACAATGACCCTTAAAACGAGACAATGAGCTCAACAAATATTCGTTTCCAAGACTGGACGCAGTTGATATCTCACAAAAGCAAATCTTAATCTATTTGTGTAGAAAAGACATTCTTCACCAGAAGGTCACGGCTAACATTCAGAGTCAAGTGACATGGACAATAAAAGATATGATGATGACAAATGAGTCCCTCAGTATTAAACTAAATAAGTTCAGTGTTTCTTTTTGTAAGTTCTCACTATAGATAATGTTTATTTTGGGTGTGACGCCGCAGCGCAGCAGCTTTGGCTTTTGTGTCTGGAGCCTGGAGTTTCTCTCAGTCAAGACCAGATGCCCCCCATCTGTTTCCTGCTAAGCTGCCGGCCGTTACAGGGTTCAAGAGGATTGCCCTCATAATAAAGCCCTTTAAATCCATCCCTTCCTCTCAGGAGGAAGAGAAACAGCAGACATCAGCTCCCATCCATATCTCCTCAGGATCTTACAGCCTGACTAAGGTTTTTCCATCAAACGTGCCATGTAAGGCCAGCATGTGCACTTTCATTCCTGAGAAAATTTGGCCACTGGCAGTCAAGCTCTGGTCAGGGAGTTAATACGCTAATCAGTAAGATAAATGGTGCTTTTTCTACACCATGCGACTGATGACGCTGTCAGATAAAGGCAATGACGAAAAGCATGCTGACAACAAAATGAGGAGTGATGAGGGCAAAAATGAAGCTCTTTTTTATGTTTGACTCTGACTCATTGTGTTTTTCTAGTTAAAAAAAGAAGATATTTCTGTACTGAAATCATAAATTTTGGCTACTCTGACTAGACTCATCAGCAAATGCTGCATTTGATCGCTGGGAAATTCAAACTTACAACTGGCAAAATTAATCAAAACCATCACAACACAAAATACACAAACATTGTGTACTAAAAATAAAGACATTCATTCCTAAAAGGCAGCAGCAGCAGGAAACAACAGTGAGACACCTACTTTCTTTTACTGACAGTTTTCCTACATTTTAGTTTTCAAGCTATTAAAAAAAAAATCATAATCTCCATTTGTTACAAGTGAGACAGAAGTAATTAGAGTACAGAAATATGCCACGACGGCAGCACCTGAACAAGGTTAACTTTTATGTCGACAATCATCGCTTAAACAAAAATCTGAAGACATTTGGGCTTTCCATGAATACAACCTATCAAAAGAAAAATTGCTGTTGGGGTAAGAAAAATGTTCTTAACTAGAATTCTTAAAACTGGCAAAACAGTCTTCTAATTATCTTGAGGCAAGCCTTTTGCCGGTGCTTTATGAGCAGAAATAGACTGTAATAAACACAGAAATGTGGTGTTGTGTGTTTTATAAAAACAGACATTTTTTTAGACGTATTTAGTTTTTTTCTTGTTCTGGTGTTTTGATTTGACCTAATGTCCCCTCTGTCTTTACTTAACCACACTATGACTTTGTTTTAAATACACTTTGTCTTGTGGCAGCCCTTTTATCCATTATGTGGATAGTGTTTCACTTTACATAAACTACATAGAGATACTGGGAAATTAACTGAGGTGACGTGAAAGAAATTTGGAGACCGCAAATGTTGTCGGAAGTTTTATGCGTCATCTACTCTTTCTTCACTGACTTTTCTTATAAAGTTTTCAAACTTCACTCCAGCATCAGGTCTCTTGTCCAAATCTGCACTTAGGGTGCAGGCAAACTCTGCCTCCGCCTCTCTTCTCACTTCATGAGCTACGACCTCCACCTAGCAACACTGGCTGCTAAGACCAACCAATGGGTCGTCTTAAGTTGCTGATCTCAAGCAAATATGCCAACGCAGGACTCCTTAAATCAAGAGGTGTCAAGCTGTGAATGCACAGACATGGTTGTTGGTCAAACAGCCTTGAAAACCGAGCCACTGTTGACTTAGGGAGGGCAGCCTTAAAGTGGGTGGAGGCAGCAGACAGTTCCCTTGAGGGAGTCCTTTTCATGCTGCACAGAGCAGGTCCCTTAGGAGCCTGAGTGTTGCTGGGAAAATGTCCAAGGCAATCAGCAGTCCCTGAAAACCCTGGATCCAAATATGCACTTTTGGCCAGTGGTGCTTCAGAAGTCACGGGCCACGTTCGGGTGACAGTACGGCCCGGACAGGTATGTCTGTGCAAGCACTCGTGAATGTCCTCCACTGTTCTTCTTCTGCTGCAACAGCCAAGCAGTCGTGCATGTAGAAAGAGTCCATTAGCGGAAACTAAAACAACACAATTTAAAGTAATCTTCCTCACTCACACGTCTGTCATCTTTGGCATGCATTCATCAAGGCTAAAATGTGAACATGTCGCGCCATTGATGCTGGTTTTTTTTTTTTTTTTTGAATGGATACTGTCCAGGTGAGCAAGTGCATGTTAATGTACCGTAACAACAAAAATATATGAAAGAAAGGAACTTATCACTTCACAAAGAAAATATCACAGCTGCTTAAAAAAGCAGGAAGAAGCTTTAGGTCTGTTGAAAAAAGGTATGGCTCTTCACTTGAAGGAACAAGTTTTTTAAAAATATTTTCTCTTTTGTATACATGTGTTATTGATGATAAGTGTTACAACATGATAAATGGAAGTGTTGAACTGAGCGAAAAGAGTAATTACTGATCCATTAGTCTACCAGTTTAGGTAGCGCCATTTAAAACACGCCTCCAGGCTTGGAAACATCAATTTTCAAATTATCTCTTAAATGTGTTGTAAGACCTCCTTTCAAACATGCTCTTTTTCTTCTTAATTTGACATTTTCTGAGACTGACTTTCTTCCTATCTGGAAAATATCTGCTTTTTTTTTTGCAACACACTATTTCTTCTCCTCTCTTCTAAACATTATTCTGTGCAGCATCGGAACTAAACAAACAGGAACAAAACTGTGCTTCATGTTCTCCGTCCTGATTTGGTCTCATACCTGGTCATGTCGTACCTGCGATTTCACCACTACTGTGCAACTAGTAACCAAAAACAGCCATGCAGAAAGAGCAGAAAAAGTGAAAAAAAAAAGCCTGTGTTGTTGCATAACTTGCAAATTTTCATGTGTTTTGAACTCCCTTATGGAGGGAAATCTTGTCTTGGAGGAGGGTCTCCATCCCAGTGGGCATGCCAGGTAAATCTGAACCATGAGAAGAAATATATATTTTAGAAAACCTCCGCGTGTGTCTAATTGGTTACCATAATATGCCTTTACCATATTGTTGTAAGAAGACTGACTTTGTGTTTTGTAAATTACTTTATGCGCCGACCACCTTTGATGCCTTTTTGCTTTCTGCATTTTTTTTTTCTTCACAATTTCTTTTAATGCCTAAGTGAGCATTTGTTTGGAGCCTAAAATATATGCCTAAATGTATCTAAAGCTAAGTCGCTGTGTTTAGACTTGCCACCCTGAGCAAATCCATCAATGACAGTTATTCCATAATGACACATTTATTTTGCTGCATTATTTCAAGCCTCTGAATACAGGAAAAAGCAGAACTTTTTGATTGTAGCCCACTAAATCAGCCTTTGGCTTTTTCAAATGGCAGCAGTTCTAAAAAGCATTTGAATTGATAACCATGTGTCCGACTTTGGAAAACAGTTTCTTGTATTCAGAAACAAAATACTACCCTCAAATTGTCTCTTGTGCAACTTTGTTAGGACATGACAAGAGCTCACTCCTGTGATCCAACAGACAAAAGCAGCATTGAGGTGAAGAGGAGGCAAAATGACAGGCTGAAAGTGGTGGGAGGCTTGAGACGAGCTTCAGAGACAGAAGATGAGGCTCCTTCTTTCTGTCTGGGAGAAGTTAATGGCTTCTCCGTTGTAGTCCATGAATAAGAACCAATCTCACAAAAAAAACAGAAAAAAACCCCACAAAAGTGCTCTGAGGAGATGCACGTTTGTAAGCTCAGACAGTAACGCTGACAGTCTTATCAAATTACTCTCCGTTTTATTTGAGCCACTCCTGAAGACAGCGCCGATGACAGCAGTTACAAAGCTGCATGTCCACAAAAACTGCACGTGTGTGTGAGTGTGTGTGTGTGTGTGACTCGGGCAAGCAAGGTAGTTCAGTGAAGGGGAACCGGGGTGCATTTTCTATCTGTCTGGTCGATCCACTCCAGCCTATCAGAGGAATGTCTGGTCGGTAGCAATGCAAGCAGTCAACCTGAAACTCCCGGCCACACCTGAGACGACCCAGACCCGCACACATGTTGATGAGACACACACTTCTGCAGAGCGCTGTGGTCCACCTGGATTTAAGCCGCTCTTCTGCAGTCAGTCTGAATAGACACAGACTTGTAATCATGTCCAGACTCACATAAACCCTGTCACTCACGTCTGGACAGCCTCTAATACCCACACTGTGGAGTTTAAGCCAAATATCTGCTTATCCCAACAAAAATACTCACTGATCAGATGTGTGACAGTCTCTAGAAAGCACGGTTGCCCACAAACTACATGACTGAGCCACAACAAAAGAAATGGGAACAGAAAATTGACTGTGTTTTATAATTTAAAGGGGAGATATAAATAAAAATCTATTTTTCTGTGCTTGGATACTTATATCTAGGTGTCTGAGGTAACTACAAGTGTACAACTCCTACACAATACAACTCTATCAGTCTGTCAGTCAGCTGAAGCCACGTTAACTGTGACATCACAGACCCAGACCTGAGTTAAACCTTTTAGGGGTCTGATATTATTACCACTCAGGTAAACATTTCAGAGAGTTTGTTACAGCACCGAAGATAGTTTTACACAAGAGACACATCTCAGAAGAAAAGAGAACCAGCTTCTACAAACATGTGTTGAAAATGTTATACTTGATACTGTTTCCTCCAAAAATGCTCACATACGTCATTCATCTTTTTTAACAGGATAGGATTAAACATTAATAGTGTCCCAAAAAAAACCCATTTGGAAAAGTGGAGACTTTCATGTAATTCTATGATCAGGCAAGTTGAAGCATGACAAATATGACACTTTAATCTGTTTTTCTACATTAACAACTACAATGTTGGCCTTTGTTCATGTTTCTTTGCACTCCGTCCTTGTTATGTGGAATAATTTTTATTATAGTGACATTTGGTCAAAAATGTTCACTCAAGCAACACATCTTAACCAAAAATCAAAAAAATAACATAAAAAATAAGCTTAAACCAAAACTAAATTACACTGAAAAGGCAACAAAAACATGAGTATGAAGAAAAATAGGGAAAGAAATACAGAGTGGGAAAAAAAAATCCTTCACACACACACACACACACATGCAGCTGTATCTATTTAATTAAAAATAAAACAGCCATAAAGGCGTTTCACTGCAGGTTATGAAAATGTCTTCACGTGTTACTACAAGTTACTGTGCATTAACTAAAGCTTTTATGTAAAGCCTTAGACAATATCATGACTACATATAAGTCAGTGCAAAAACAAGCAAACAATAAATAAATACATACGTTTCACATAATCAGATTGAGAACTAGAAGTACTTTGGAAGACTGAAGCTCAGGAGGCGTCTCTTATTAGGAGGGTTGTTGGTTTGACCACAAAAGTGTCCTCCAGAGTAAGATAAAATGCGTAAAATATCAGGCTGGGATAAAAAGAAAAACAACAATAACTAAATAAATAATGGAGAAATGAACACGGTCTTTGTTGAACAGAATTGTGAGTTTCCTGCTTCCTCAGATGTTGAGAAGAATACATTTTTTAGGCATCAATGCGAACCTCAGAAAATCACAGTGCAGCTGCAGTTGCTTTCTTGTGTTCCCAGCAGGAAAAAAACTGGATTCTTTGTTTACTGATGTGACAAAGATGTCAACAAGGAACAAGCCAAAGCATCAAACACACCCTCTTATAACTGTGAAAGCACATGAGCGTGCATCTAACTGCATGAATGAAAAATATTTTGTAAAAGGGGGAACTGACTTTCATCACAGTTGATCCAGTCAAGAGCAGGAATTATACAAGGAAAATAAAAGGTTGAGCCCTGTAAGGATTCGTGGGATAAAACGTATCATTTGCCAGAACAAGAACCTTAAGAAGCTCATTTGTTTTCATCTCCGTCAACTCAAGAGATGCCTGTGAAATTCCCTGCTTTAGAGTCACATTGCTGTCGTGAGATGCGGAGGATTTCCCAGAAAAAAATTGACAGTGCAGCGGAGAAGGAAGCTTAAATGCAGAAAACTCCAGAAATGAACCCCTGTCCTCAAATTTGACAAGCAAGACAAAACAAAACCTTTGGTCCAAAAAAGGGGATTTAGAGAAACAAAAGAAAAACATTTCCACATCTAAATTAAAAGCATTTTGTTTTCTGCTGAATGTACTCGTCTCGGTTAAAGGAAACTCTAAATAGCCCTCTTTCTGGAAGTAAAAGCTGCAGCCAAACCAGAGTAAACCTTTAATGATTTCCAGTTACTGCAGAGCGTTATCAGGACAGTCGCCACTTAGCATACCATCACATCCTCCATACTCAGTCAGATATACAGCAGTCCAGAAACCCCGATTCTTAAAGTTACTGTTTCATCTTGTAACGTCACATGTGGAGCCTGTGGTTAGAGCCCGGGCATCCATTTGCTTTTTACAGACCTCAGTAAAGAAGAACTTACAGTTTAATCAAGGGCATCAGTGTGAGTCTTTGTGGGATGTAGCAATAAAAAGAAGAATGACAAAACTACTTCTTACTCGGTGCTATATTGGAGTGCAAGTCTTTGTGAGTCTTTTATCCACTATTGAAAAAGTTTATTGTTGCTGCGCAAACAAGTCAAATCTGCCCGGCAGACAGTTACTGTGAAACTGTGCAGTTAAAGAGGTCAACAAACAGACCAGAGCTGTCGGTCTTATTCTCCTCAGTCTCAGACTGACTGCAGTTGTTCCAGTCGCCTTCACCTACAGCTCAGATCCAGTGAAAGGACATCTGTTGGGTGTCGACACACCAGAAGCTCAGTTGAGTCTTTAAGGTGAAACTGCATCCCTGATTAAAGGCTCGCCTTTTTTTAAAGGAAGTTGTTGTTGTTGTTGTTGTTTTTCGAGGGAGAAGCAGGCAGAACCAGCGTCAGAGAGACCTACTGAGCCGAGATGCACACAGATGCCTCATTAAGATGTGATCAAGCAAGAGACAGAGGACTTCTGTGGAACGAGGCCAGAGCTCCGCTCACCACCACAGAGGAGCCTTTCTGCACCTCGTGCCCCATTTCATCTCTTTATTGCACAGCAAAACACACCTCTGATGTCCGGTTCAATCTCGGGGGAGGGAGGTGAGGCTGTGTGTGCATAAACGTCTGCAGCACGCGTGGAGGGATTAAAGGAAATCGAAGGCCGTCGATGTGAGGACAGGCTGCTTTCAGCGCTGCATCCCTCAGCATCAATTAGCAGGGTGTGTTGTGACTGGCTCCTGTTAGAGGTGAAGCATACCAGCTGAGGGAGGTAAACACACCTCATCCCCGGGGATGGCTGAAATCGGGAGGAGGGCAACAATGCGCCACTGCCTGAGCCACAGACGCCTGGCTGTACTTGGCCACTAACACGCTTTAGCAGTCATTTCCTACCTTCTCATCCAATTTCCTCAATCCCCAGTTCATTCACAGGGCCGACAGTGGAGGGTTCACCTGGCAGCATAAGAAGCCTTTTTTTCTACTGTTATGCTCACCTGCACGTTTCTAAGGAAACCTGTGTTTGGGGTCACTTTGGCCAACTGATGAAAGCATCCAAGCTCACCAGGTACAAGAAATACCTGCAGCGCAAAATCAGAAAACGCTGGGACGATTTGGGAAACAAAGTTTGTTTGTTTTTTTTAAATGGAATTCTTAACATTTACTTTGACTTTTATTCAAGTTTTTTTTTCTTGCTACATTAAATTAATTTGTTTTTGCATGTCTGGTCTGCAACACGCTACACAAAAAGTGTCAAGTCTGTGCAAGTGAGGAGGTGAAAGAAAGAAATAATGATGTTATTTCAAACAGATGTAATGACTGTTTCACAAAAGCATCCAAGGAAGACTGAGTCTTTGAGAAGCAAAGATGCCCAGAAAAGTTCCACTTTGCCAACAAATAAGTGACAATCAATGTTCCTCAAAGAAAGACTGAAAGGGTCTGCATATTTCTTCTTCCTTTGCCCATAATATCATTAAAATATTCAAGGAATCTGGACTTTCCGAATGCAAAGGTGACTATCTCCAGAACCCCAGACAGCACTCCATTATTGTTATCCATCAAGTGCTCATATAATCACATAAGAATGGGATTATTTCAGAACTTTGTAAAACACCACAATATGGAGAAACATTCACAAATGTCACTTAAAACTTTATGGTGTAAAAGAGAAACTTTGTGTTAATCTTGTCCAGAGGTGAAGTCAACATCTCTGGGCTCGGAGGCATCTGGATCGTCACACAGAGTAAACATGTACCACTGTCAGAATAATCAGCACAACAAACATGCTAAACCTAATTTTATACACATTACAAACATGTTAAAATTAATTTTATACACATGACCAAGGCATGGCTGAGGAAGACGAGGGGACCAGTACTGGACTGGCCTGCCTGCGGTCCTGACCCAGTAATGTGTGGAAAATTTTGAAAGAAAAAACCAAACATTGCTTCAGCACTTGGTATCCAACAAGCAAAGCCAAATTTAGTTTTATGAGAAGTAATGGCAGCATTTCAAAGTGGTAAAAGCTTTATGGTTACAATCTTTTCTTTTTTTAGTATGCTGTGGGCCTTACATGCAAAAATTAACGTTTAAGATGAAATTAAATAAAGTTGATAAGAAATTATTTTGAGTTCATAAAGTCTGCAGAGAAATAAAAGTCAAAGTAAATGTAAGAATTTGTTTTTTTTAAATTAATTTCTATTTTCCGTATGATCCCAACATTTTCTGGTTTATTTTTTGTGATACAGTGTCTTTTCACAACCACAAATCAGACTTTACCTTTTGACAGTGCTTTGTGTTCACTGGCCTGAAAGTAAACAGACTCAGAAACCTCCTCCGCTCTTTCCTCATCAAAGTTTCTGCACTCACATCATCAATCTTATTAAGCCCCACAAACTGTGAGCTCATTTAGGACAAGCAGCTTTCAATCGAGATGAAAAGCTACCTTGTAAACTGAACAACAAAGGGCTGTGGCTCTTGTAACATTCACTCTTTACACCACTAAAAACGCAGACTAGAGAAAGTAAAGCGAAGAAAAACACTCAGCAAAGAGTTTGTGAGAGAGGCTGTTTTCAAAGGATTTTTCAGTCTCGTAGTCATGTTTCATCCTACCATTAAAGGCATCAGAGGCATGTTTGACATCTAGCCTCAAACACACTTTGATCAAAACATATAAAATATCATTTAATGTCCCAAGACGCTGGCTGGTCATGACTCCACATTAATTTAAGTGACTATATCTTGGCATGTGCAAGAGCATGCTCTACACTGGGTCCATTTAGGGTCAAAAGGTGTAAATTGGTAAATAAACAAACTTTAATTGCCCGGCGTCTAAGCGCTGGAGCTCAGACCCGGACTCCGGGCCCACTGCCTGGACCCTGGAGCACTATGATGAGCACTTGTCTTAGTCTCAAAAGAGGAGTTTAAAAAGCATGTAATTCATATCAGATCAGTTAAGCTATTTTCTCATTTTCCAGCCCATTTATGTGTCAGATGGGCCCCAAATACAAATGTTGGCAGGGAAATGAAACAGGACTAAGATCCCACTAACCCTTTGAAACAAGAGATCTGACACAGCAACACTTGAGGTCAAAAGCTGCCGGCGCTGATGTGAACAGTGGCACCTTTAAACCGAAGCTTCACCTTTACAACATTCAGATAACAGACCGGTCAGCAGACTTTGGCTTAGGCAGCAGGTATGACCTGTGACCGCACTCTGCAACAAAAGACAACAGTCAGCAACTCAAAGTGCAGATGTTTATTTGGCTTTGTAGAAAACAGTGCTTTGTAAAGCGGAATAACTTCACACAGCTGGCGATGAGCCCAGCCCTTTACTGCAAATACTCAGATAATAGAAAAAGGAATGGCCTACAACAGTAGATTGCTGCCACAGAAATCCCCAACCACTGTTGCAAGAGTAAAATGAAAACACAGCAAAAGGGAATGCAGAGGTTTGCTGAACATAATTTAAAAAACTGAAAACAAAGACCACAGACAGAAACTGAAAGGACAAAAGAGAAAAACTTCACAGGTCCTGAGTTCAAAGTACTTTTGCACGTATAACTACCTGCAGTTTTTGAAGCTTATCTAGGATGTGTCGCTGTTAAGCAATGCATGAAATCTTAGTGGTGTAGCACAAACTTTTCTGTTTGCCACAAGAGTGAAAGCTCCTTCATTTATGCTGCAAGAGCATAAACGTCCTAGTTTATCCTAGTAAGCATGACACAGCATAACATGTAATGTAGAAATACAGTCCTCCTCTCTGATAATCTAGTTAAACTAAACGTGTTTCAAAGTAAAACTGAAGTTTTTTCATGCCTTTAAATAAATCTTTAAACTAACAAAAGTAGTTCTTTAATTCAACAAACCATGACACTTCTGTGACTGTTTGAAGGCAACTGGATTATATATTCAGATGCAGAGAAATCAAATCCCGTTTATATGCCAGAAGCTCAAAGTAAATGATTTTCCTGGTCTTTACTCATACCAACTTTATTGTATTTGGAAATTATAGGAAAAACTGGACTATTTCACCAGCTGCAAAGGGTGGAGGGAAGGAAGAAAGGCATGCTGTTAACCAATTTGTGACATCATCTTTCATTTAAACTGAGCTTGTAGATTGTTTGAGAATTAGGGATATTAGTTTTTGCTGTTTTCTAAGTTGAATCTGTGATATTTTGCTGAATAAACGATCTCAGCTGGTCAGCAGACTCTGGTCAACAGTGTCCGATTCTCCTTTTTGTGATCTGTATTTGGGTATATTATAGTCCTAAATAAAAGGTGAACTATTTTAGCTTGAAAGCAAGAGTCCTTGTTTCCAAAGTCGAACATTATGTTGCCCTCCAACAAATCTCTGATCTGGTGCACAAATCACCTGTTCTTCAGTTTCAGTCCTGATATTTGTAATCTGGCTTGAGCACTTTCTAAACGTCTCCACTTCCATTTCAACTGTTTTCTCCTGGATTGTCACTGGGCTCCCAAACAAACAGTCTCCTTCCGACAACAATTTTCATGAGATAGCCATGATTATACCATCAGTAGGTTCTGAGGCACCCTTACGGAGATCATATGAACTCTATGATCAGCGTGCGGCAGAAGAAAAAAAAAAGAATCACCTAATTTTTTTCAAGAAAGCCTTGCGAATTGAACGGCAGTCGTACCAACTTCCTACAAAGGCTGTAGGAAACTATGCCCCGCCCCTTTCCCTCCCCCAAGAATGTTTAGGAACTCCAGCTTTTGTACGAACTGGGAGATTTGTATGAACCCACCGTTCGTAAGAACCCTTTACTAAACAAAGATCACAGATATCGCATATCACGATACTGCACACGCTTGCACACGGAAAAACAACCAGAGCTGATTTGCAACATCTGACGTTCTCATGAGAGGAGCCATTATCCTGCTGAACAAGCAGGCCACTGTGGAGACATCAGCTCACCACCCATCACACCACAGATAATGACCCCGTCTAAACTCCACGATCTGACTTATCAACTCTGACTGACAGCTCCTGCAACTGTGGTGAACGCAACTTTTATCAGCTCTGAACAGCTTTTAGTGTGAAAGTACACTCTGAGCATGAATTAAGTGGGTATTTTTGTGTCAATAGACTGAATAACAGATCTAGAGTTACAACAGAGAAGTATATTTGGCCAATGAGAGACTGGAAGATCAGTTCAGATAGAAACAATAGACTTTGTAAGAGTTTTGAAATGACTTTGAAGCTGACAAAGGGAAGCTGAACAAAAACCAAGTGTTTGAGGGTATGTCAGACATAAAACTGAGCTTTTCAAAAGTCACACTGAGACCTTGTGCTCATGGCCTGGCCTCTGGGATCCATTAAATGGGAGAAAATACTAGACAGGGTCAAAAGCTGTCAGACACTCTGCTTGTGATGCATCTATCAATGGTATGTGTAGATAACGGTGATGTTATGTTTGTCCATACTGCTTGCCGTTGTTACAGTTACGGAGAAATTCCAGAACGTGTTGCTATGGTTTTATGTCTTTTTGGATTTGTTGGGTTAGTTCGTGTTGCTGATGTTCATGCTGGCTGCTAATAAAACGCCTGGCATACAGTTACACCCGACTGATCATTATTAACAAATCTACAGTATGGTGGTAAATACAACAAGCAAATTCAACTGTGTGGCTACAGTCGCAGCCCAAATCTCCACATCAACAAACTTCACTGAGAACATGCAAAGTCATGCCTGCGTCTCATGATTTAGAAGGAAGTCACTCAGCATTATTTATTGCATGATTAGGCAACTTATAGCAGAGTACTCTTCCTGTTTTTGTGGGGGGGTTTTCCAAGATGACGGAATAAGTTTAGTCGTGCATAGTTATGCATATTGTCTTCTAATTTTAAGAACCTCGGTGTGCTGTGTATTGAATCATGTTATAGTGATCATACATGTCGCTTAAAAGCAACAGCTCTGAGTAAACAAAAGCCTCCTCTGAGTGTGACAGCAGCGTTTGGTCTCTTTAACTCTAAATATAACCGCGTCTAAAGCTGATACCTAAACGTCCTGGCCGATGTGATGTTCACGTACTCATCCGTGGCTCCGCAAACGGAATAAATTTAAGAAATGAAGTCGAATATAATTGACAAATACATGTCTCGTGTTACAAATACTTGTTTTGGTTGATATTGGTTAAGTAGTAGTATATAGGGACAGCATCACTTGTTATGTAGAATAATCCAGCTGGGTGGAATACTTAAATTAGCATAATAAAGTCACGCTTTATCAAAAACAATGCGTCAGGAACTCGTCTCCGTTGACCACCTACGCGATTTTAAAGTTAGTTACATTTAGAAATTTAAAGCGTTAAACATCCGCTTTCTAGAATATTTTTGAACTTTTTTTTATATTGATAAACTTGGAGCTTTATGTGGAGTTGCAATATTTCCCGGGACATCTGAAGGCATTAACTTACTCGTCAGCGGTTGTTGTCATTGAAACAACCTGAAAACTCACGCAAACGTCAACGTACACGCACCTTGTTCAGGTAGGGGTTTCGGGTGACATCATATCCCCTCTTTTTGGTGTACACGAAGGTTTTCCCTTTGTCTTCGGACTTGTGCATCTCCGTTTCCACCGACTCCCGTCTGACAAGCCCTTGTGCCATGTTGTTGCCGGTGGTTTTGTCTCTTTAAATAGAGCGACTCTGCTGGAGCGCCGTGAACGCAACAAGTGGATGCGCAGCTCCAGCTGAGCTCTGGTTAAGAAGAGCAGCAGACACCTTATCAGTGAAGCTATTTCACTGTAACTCACTGAAGGTCGGGCTTTCAGCAAAGTGTCTCCTCGTGTGCAGCCGGTGCACAAATGCGTTTAATCTGTGCAAGCCCTATTGATTGTATTATTTGAACCTACAGGGGCATCACACACATACAAATTCCCCAGGTCAGCCAATGAATGAAACAGTGTATGGTATATTCACAGTAAATTCACACTTAGAAACAAATAATTCATTATAAAAGTCAGCTATATTAGTAGTGTTAATAAAGATTAGAGTTCTTATACAACAGCATTTCTGCTGGCAAAATAAACAACTCACAATATAGACTTGTGAATTTGAATATACCTCATAGGCTAAAATGATATGAACCCTTTAGTGGCTGACATATAAACTAATGCACAAAAACATCCTATTTTTTATTATTTGAAGTGATCATTACATATTAAAATTAAAACCCCTTCCAATTTTGTCTTTAACAGTTTCTAAGTAATAATTCTTTGTATCCTTATGAATATATTAAGTAATTCTATGTGTCTCTCTGTTGGTTTTATTTTTAAAATGGTGTTTGTTGCATAAAACTTTTTTGTTTGTTTGTTTTGATTATGGGGTGGAGGAGAAGTCTCAGATATTCATGTCCCACATATATATCCATCACTGTGGGGTTAAATAATAGTTAAATAACACATGTATGCATAATTAGGGGCGTGGCCTATGAGTGACAGCAGTATTGCAGTGCATTGTGCCAAAGGTGACTTCCAAGCAGTTAATGAAGATGAAATTGTTTGTTGTGCAGTTGTTTGAACAAGCAAACTGCTGTGAAGAGTTCTGGGTTGGCCTGGAAGGGTCCAGAGGTGACCATGTCCCAGCTGGAGCAGCAGACTCCAGCAGAAGGCTCTAAACCAGTTCTAGCCGGAGGACAGCTGCCATCCCCAGCAGTGGAGCCACCTTCATCCCTGACCATACCACCGTGGATCCTTGACTCTTCCAGGTCCTGGTTGATCTTTTCAGGTTGGCTAGGCAAAAATAAAGACCTCTTGAGGAAATCAGAAGAAATCAACCAAATCCTCAGGAAAAGAATCTTCATAAGTCTTATTCATCCTTGGATACCATGGGAGTATGCAGCCATTGCACCACCCAGGAAAAAGACAACTTCTGTATCCCAGAGATGAACCAGTTTTGGTGTGAAATGTGCAAATAACTCCCAGAAGAACAATGAAAGGCCTTGTAGATGCTGACTGAGACCAGGAAGTGAGCATCATTAATGTGATTTACCATGTCAGTGTTCTGCAACAACGTGAACTAAGAGGCCACACAGAGAAAGCCACTCCTCCAGAACCACCATTTAAAAAAGTTAGATTACAAAAAATACTAACAAAATGTTTTGAGAAGCCTGTGAAGGACGTTTGAAAAGTTTGCTCCACTTTATTGTTACACATGGAAAAAATAATAATCTTCCATTTCTAAACTGTATGTAAACTCATAGTTGCAGCTTTATGTGGCACAGTTTTGATCTCCCAAGTCTCTGTTGAGTCATTGCTTTTATTACTAATACACTTTTAAGGGACGTGGTGAGACTGCGCTGCAACGGGAGAGAGGTTATCTGAAGGCCAACCTGCAGCCGTCACAAGCTTACAGCATGACAGTGTTGCAACATTAGACAGCGGTGAAGTCTGACAGAAATACTCTGGCAATTGAGCACCAGGAGGAAGGTTACTTCAGCCTCAGACCATATGTTTCATGTTAATGAGCAGACTGCTGCATGTTTACGGTGTCTTTATTCATAACTGACCCACTTGTCCATGACATGAAATTCTGTTCCGGCAGGGAGGTATTCATTTGAATAAAATCCATCCTTTTACATAAACATACTCCCGTAGTGTTTGTTTTACAAATAACTGATCATTTTCATATCATATTCCAAAGTGTTCACCCAGTATACCTGTTGGCCTCTGTAACAGTGAGATAAAGGCAAGTTGACCTCTGGATGTTGCTCGATCTTATGTTGAGGGTTTCATGTGTTCAGAGGGTGTAAAGATAGTCAGACTAATTATGTTATCTCAGGCACAGCTGCAGAAAGGAATGTGTAAAAACCTACAATGAACATAAAATTGTGGATTTGGGAGCTATGGAAAAAAAATCATGTGGTCTGAGAAGCTCAGATTTAACCGTGTTCCGGAGTGACAGGTGCATCAGGCCAAGAAGAGTAGTAGATGAAGGGATGCACTATTGTGCCTACAGTGAACGGTATATGATGTGGAGTTGCTACAACCAGTTATGTTGATCTTTGGCTACCTGAACACGCCAAATTAGGAGGTTTTTCTGTCAGTAGATTGTTTTGTTTGGCTTTGTTTTCCTTTGAAAGACTGCTTCAGGAAGTAATAGACTGGTCATGGATTGGTCATTACAGGGTTGAGACATTTTGGGAATCTTAATAAGAGTTGTAATTTAAACAAAAGGCAGTCCAACAAAATATTAGAGAATTGGAGCTTTTCTTAGACCTCTGGTTTACTATCTTCAAATAATAATAATAAATACATTCCAATCAAAAAATAAGTTGGCAGACATGTTTTATCTGTTCTAAACTCTTACTGATGCATGAACA
>JAOWBL010026408.1:6116-31425 GCA_028564865.1 Zenarchopterus dispar
TATTGAATTGATTTTAACTGATTTGGGTTTCTGTTATGTTTTACTATACTATACTATACTATACTATACTATACTATTATACTAAATGGGCCATTATTCTGGGCTTGAGGTTTCTGTGTTGAGCTGATCATAATCTATTTCTGTTAACCACAGTTTATTATTCGATGATACCAAAATACAAGTATTTTTATGTTGTCATTTGAACATACATGAAACCATATTTTAGTTCAGTGTTTTTCAAACTTTTGATGATAAGTACCACCTTATATTTATTATTCAGTGTATTAACTGAAGAATGCAACATACAACACTGCAGTCTAGCAATAATGAGCCATGTGTATATGTGTATGCACATACGTACTATATATATATAATATATATATATAAACATTCCACTGATATGCATCCCACAGTTTGAGAACTACTTCTTTTTCAGTTTATGTGAATAAACATTTGCATATTTTAAGCCTTAATGGCCAAATAGACCTTTTAATCTTTTTTTAGTTAAATGTATTACTTCATTACAGAGACCTGTTGTCATGAATTTACTTGCATGCTTAAAAAAAACTTTGAATGAAAAGAAAAGCATCACATAGATTCTAAACACATACATAAATCACATGTTCACATAAGTTGTTTTTGTGGTTGTCTGTTTCATCCTCTGTGTTCAAAGGATCAAGTTGGGGTTCTGTAGATCTCCTCAGTGCTCAAGAGAAAGAGGTGCTCGATACCTTCAACCGATGGGTAAGTGTTTTCACCTTGTTTTCAAAAATGTTGCGAAAGTAGTGTAAAGTAAAAAAAAAGGACAAAAAGAGTGTAAGGATTCACAAATTGTTGAAACTTTTTCCTCAACTGAAAATGCTATAAAAACATTGAATGTTGTATAAAAACTTTCATGCCTCACTTTTGTTGATCTTGAATTGCTGGTAATTTCAATTTACTTTATTTTGTGATTTGTTCAAATTGTACTTGTGCATTTTAAAATCATGATAAGATATTATAGCCATATCTTTCCCTTTAAGAATATTGTTGATTTTTCTCTAGAAATTTTTACTGAAGGCAAACCTCTGCAGCAAGAACTTGTAACATGCTTGTAACTGCTCTAATTGAGGCTGAATCCTGTGTTCTGCTTTTTTGTGTACAATGATAGTATTCTGTAACTTTTATGTGATCCAATGCAGTTCTCTTCACCAGGTGTCTTCTGCTTATTTCATATGTACTGGTATATTCATTTCAAGTATTTTTTTTTATAATATCTAGCTATCTGGCAACACAGTGGTGTATGGTAAATTTAAGATTAAAAATAAATTTTTACAATTTACCCTGAGTCCTTTTCAGCAGGCTTGTTGTACTGTTATTACTTCCAGCAAACTAGCTGATAAAGTTTCTTTTGACTTCTGAATTTAGTTGGGGGAACAGCTATCTCAACTGGTTCCCACCAGTGGAGTAGATGTGGTGGAGCTTGAAGGTGAAGGGACGTACATTCGCTTCAGCCCCCTCTTGACAGCTTCAGGTAACTAAACGTACACACAGACATGAAGATACATTCATCTGTTCCTTTTATTTTAATAAATATTGTTAGAGTGAGTTAAAACATTAGCCAAAAAAAAAATCTAATGACTCTGACTTTATCCTCCCATCCAGTCCTGTGGACCCAGGAGGAGCATGTTGAGATACTGGTGCAGAACCTTGTGGAACTGACATCTATTATGAACTCCACAATGAGCTTAAGACAGAACTTCAGAGAACATATTCACCATCGTTCTCCCTTGCTGAGATACGTAGAGAACCTCAGCTGGCCTGGTCTGGGAGCTGTCTGGTAAGGTTTGTTGGATTATTGGGAGCTTGTAGTGGATATGTTGCACATCTGTCCTACCTTTTTTTTTTGGTGAAGATACATATATCAATCGAGGTCCTATAGGAGTTACACCTAAGTTATACTCACAAAAGAGAGTGGGTTTTGGGTTTGAACAGTAAGCATTTTAATGCCAAAACAATAAGAATATAAGAATTAAGAAAGTAAACTTTTAATTTTTGTCAGTTCAGATCTCTGCTCATATTCCCAGCTACCACTCCTCACTGCTTCCTGTCTGCATGCACATTTACGCTAAACACACGTCTAGGTTCACCCAGCAAAACTTAAGGTTTCATATAAAATACAATAATGCACCACCTTCTTCTAAGGTTGTATAGAAGCTTGTTGGTGTGTGCCCTGTCTGTTACTTTCTCCAGCTTGCTGCTTCCCTACCCAGCTCTCACTTGTTGAGCCTTGGTTTAGGATCCGAATCTGAAGCTATGTTTGCAAACAGGAATAGAAAGTTGTAGCTTAGCATGCCTTTAATAACCCTTCATCAGAAATTCAGAAAAAAAGACTTCCAATATTTTGCAGTTTTATTTCAAAATTACCATCCATCCATGAATTTACTCTTCCTCAAAATTGCGGGAATAGCAGCCTAAACAGACAGCCCTTAACCGTCCCCTGCAGGTCTCCTGGGGAACCAATCTTACACCAGTGGAGAGACAATCTCACTTGGTTCTGCCTTGGGGCATCCTTCCAGTGGAGGAGGGAGGAGTCCAGTGGAGAAAATTAATCTCATATCCATTCAATGATTGTATTCAGACCCCAAGCATTTTAACTACGGTATGATCTGAAACTTGTTGGGAGTTCACTTTTGGCGAGTGTATTGCTAAAACAGTGTGTCAGGAAGTCTGTCGTGAAGCTATGGGGAGGCGTAGGCATGAATGTACTCAGACTCTTAGTGACTCTAAGAGTGAATTGCAAGTACTTTGGAGTACCAGAAGTCTTCTCACAACCAAATGTTAGAAAAAGGAAGGAGGGCTTTATATAAGGAGGAGACGAAGAACCAAACTGTCCCTCACTGTCAATACAGTCTTTTTTCCATTGCGTAATGCAATTCAACTTGACTTAGCTTCTCTTTGTTCAGTTTTCAACTTCAGTCAGCACCCCCTCAACATCAGCTATTTATTGTTGTGCCATCATGACACAGAAAGACACAGAACTTCAGTGTTTGTGGCAGATTCACCGTTTATGATTCCCTCATAATCTGAACACTGAAATGTTTGACATCTTTGTTGAACATAACTATGTGGTAGCAGAGCTCAGCTCTGAAAAATTAGCCACGTATAAATCCTTTGGTATAAAGATGCTCTCTTGGATGCTGCATAAACTGTATGCAGAGATTTGGAAACCAAAAGTCTCTCCAGAGAAGTAATAAGTGTGTCATATGTACGGAGTTTTCCTGTTTGTTTGTTTGTTGTTGTTTTTTTTAGTGCAGACATGACTTCTGAATCTGCATAGCCTTAGTTAAATTAAAAAGTGTACTCTGCTACTGAGAGATGAAATAGTGCAGCGTATGTGATTAATAGTGAAACTGTGACCTGCTGTTGTACTCAGTACAATTTGAATATTAAACTGTGATGGATGTGCTATTGTCCAGGTATATACCACAGGCTGAAGAACAGGATGAGAGTAAAAGAAAACAGGAGCTCAAGAAAATTAACAGTGAGCTGCTTAAAAAACTACAAGACCTTGACACTGGTATTATTTTCTCTCCAGGTTAGTATTTCCTCACACCTGGGCCCCAGTGTGACGTATAAGATTTCTTTTTTAACTTGAAGGAGTTTTTTTTCTTATATGCTGTCTCTTCTTATTATTTCAGGTCCCAACCTTGTGGCAGAAGACAACTGTATCTTTGTGGGTATGGTGACTGAGGACATTGACATATCAGAGCTAGTGGATACAATAGCTGCCCTGGGGAGGGACATAGAGGAGAGTGGAAGGGTAACTCCTATGTTCATATTACAATTCACCTTTGGCTATTAAGGAAAAAAGTGATGTCCTGATCTGATCACGTGATCGGAAATCGAGGCCAATCATGATTTTGGAATAATTGAGATTGGGTGAAAATAACCTTGATTTTTTTTTTTTTTTTTTTAATTTTACTGAACTACATTATGGATGGATGGATGGATGGATGGATGGATGGTCGGTCTGTCCTTAACTTTCACCATTTACAATTATAGTTTTTCAGGTGGATGGGAGGCATAAACTTTAACCTAAAGTTATAGTTGTAGCTAGTGAGCTGATGTATCATTCCCAACTTGTCGTTGTATTTACCAAGTTTTCAGATTCCTCTAATGACCTTTTCTTTTTTTTTTTTTTTAAGCAAATAGTGACACATTTGGTGACTTTTTCAGGTATCATTGAAGACATTTGGAGACTAAGTTAAAGTCTGATATTATTCTCACTGAGTCAAAAGCGTGGGCCCCTTCCCCATGCCAAACCAGGCCCTTCCCCCCACACCAAAGCAGGACCCCCCCCCCATACAAAAGCAGGAACCTCCCTGTACCAAAGCACTCTGCACAGTGCTGCACAGCAGCTGATCGCAGCAGCAACTCTCAGCTGCAGTCACAATGGTAGAAGTTAAATTCTCCTTGTGCAGACTTTGGTCATGGATGCAGAGAAGTCACGATCTCTAGCTGGAGTTATTCACAGCCAAGTTTGAAGAACCAGGGATGTGCACCTCCAATTCCAAGACCATGACTCTCAGTTGAAAAAGGTGGAATTGTGTCTCCAGGTCTGGAATGAGGTGCTGCCTCAAGTGGAGATGTTCAGATATCTTGGAGTCTTTTTCACAAGTGATGACAGAATGGCCGATCAAGGTGGGGTCTGCAGAAATGCAGACTTTTCACCAGTCTGTTGTGGTGAAGAGTGAGTTAAGCTAAAAGGCGAGACTCTCTCTAGGTATTTCAGGCATGTCCAACTGGGAGGAAGCCCTGTAGCAGACCAAGGACATGTGGGAGGGATAATATCTCTCTGCTGGCCTTGTGACGCATTGGTATTCCCACAGAAGCACTAGTGGAGATTGCTGGAGAGAGGGAGGTATGGGCCTCTTTGCTTAAGCTGCTGCATGAATCTGTTTTAAATAAGATAAAGTTGGATGGAAGAATGGAACATTCCCAGCCTACCTTCAAATGCATCTTGTATGATTGGCTCTGAATCCATCCTGGAATATGTTAAGACCCTGCCGTAATAGTAGCCACTTATAATTAATCTTAAACTGCACATTGGCTCTTGTTGTTGACTTCTAAGGTGTTTAAATTACCACTGAATACAATCAATCAGTTCAGATCTATTAAAATCAGTTCAATTCAATCACATTTAAATAGCGTGTATTGCAATACAAATTGTCTTTCCCGAGCAATTGTAAAATAAACAATGGCAGGGAAAAAGTCCCCAAATGGCAGAAAAACCTTATGCAAAAGAGTGGCAAGAAAACCTCCCCTTTAAGAGGGAAGAAACCTTGACCAGAACCTTCACTTACACTGCATATGTAAGCAAAAAAGACTACATCGTGTGTGAGTCAAATTAATAATAACAGAACAAACAAAAAAGCAAAAAAATATCTTAAATATGTGCCAAATACAATGTCCAGGGCATATTTGAGAAAGTGCACTCATTGATAGTACCGTGCAGTCAAAATACTTCTCATAAGTGAGGTTTCAGCTTTATTTCTTATTTTTCATTTTGTATTTCTTAACAATTTTGATTCTTGCTTCTGCAGCTTTTGGAGAACATGACTGAGGTAGTGAAAAAAGGCATCATTGAAGCCGAGTTGCAGCTGCAGAAAGCCAATGAGGAGAAACTCTTGGATGAGGTTTGTTTTGTTTAGGATTCCATGTTTAGTAACATCACAAATAGTAATTAGAGGTATTAGCGATATTTGAGAGTGCTGAATATAATTCCACTGAATGTTTCACTTCCTCGGCTTTTGTATGTTTTATGGGACGCTGATTCCTCTGTTTTTATATGTTTTAGGGGATGCTGAGACAGCTTCCTTTGGTTGGCTCCATGTTAAATTGGTTCTCTCCAGTTCAAAGCTCCATACAGGGAAGAACGTTCAACCTGGCTGCAGGTACTATGTGCTGCTGTCTCTAGTGTCATTGACTGTCGTCGTAATGTTCTGAAGCATAATTGTTTTAAAGACTCTGTAAAGCTTTTTTTTTTTTTAAAAAAAAGAGCTTTTCTTGCAAATCAAGATTTATTTGGCTGTTAATGACCCCATTAACAGGCCCTGATAGCGTGACCACGAGGGCGGGTGATCTGAGAAGCAAGATCATTACCAGGCTCGCTATTCTAAGTCAATGTGAACCCTCACCAAAGCTAAGGGACAATGTACCTTTTGAAAGTCTGCTAGAAGATGTGCATGTAGTTCTACGAACAATACCTTCTTGGGAACATATGCAAGACCAAGCAGCTGTTGTACAGCACAATGATAGTAACTCTAGAGATGTGTGACTGCAAGATTAACACCACAGGATGTTCCCCACTGAACCAAAGTGTACTCTCAGTGGCAATGTTACAACATGGGATTGAAAAGCACTGGATATACATATGGGAGAAAAAGGCAACACTAAACCCAATGCCCCATGGCTAGTGGACCTAAGAGCTGAACTAGTACGAGTTACCATCAAAACAACAGGCATCCAAAAAAGGGTCTCAAGTATAAAGAGTTGGACAGCACCAAGCCCAGATATAATACACACCTACTGACCGAAAGAAACAACTCCCTGAATGCCTAGCAGCATAAATGAACCAGCTGCTAGTTGATGAGGAGAATTAGCCCAGAAATGGGAAATCTCATCCAACTACTGGCCAGTAGCATACCTCTCTACAACATAAAAGCTCCTGTCAGGCATCATAGCAGCCAAGATAAGTAGGCACATGGCTCCACGCATGAGCACTACCAAGAAGGGAATTGGAAAAATACCAGAGGAGCCAAACACAAACTACTAGTTGACAAGACAGTTGATAAGACTGTAAACCTGTAAAATAAGGGAAGCCAATCTGTGCACTTCTTGAAGGCCTCTGACTCAGTGCAGCACACATGGATACTGGAGTGCTCAGAATTGTACAACATCAACAGGACACCCAGGATGAGAAGACAGTTCTAGAGGCCAGCTCAAAGCAGTTGCAAGAGTTACCATGAAAAATATGGTATATACCTAGGAGATGTTTTGTCCCCATCACTATTCTGCATGGGCCTAAACCCTCTCAGCTGTACCTGCAGCCACAGAGTGACTATAGATGCTATGTTCCAAAGTAGAGCAGCCACTGGCCTCCTCCTCCACATGGATTACATCAAGCCATATGCCCAAGAATGGGCGAGACATTATCTTATTGATGAACCTCGCCAGGATATAAAGGAGTGATGTAGGAATGCTATTCAGCCCAGATTGATATACTCTTGCGGTAAGATACCCTCCAGCAGACCACTATCACCCTGAATGGCAAGAAGCAGGTCCTGATGATACGTGGATAAGACTGTTCCCCATTAAGGCTATATTAACAGATATGCACCACTTAGAAATGATCAGCATGGTATCAGTTAAAGGTAAAATGACCACAGCAGAGGGGGTAGATTACTAGATGGCAACATATCATTGGATTGTTGGGATGTTCCTTCTAACACTGTTTTATCTTTACCCTACAGTGTGAAGCGCCTCAAGGCGACTTTTGTTGTGAATTGGCGCTATATAAATAAAATTGAATTGAATTGGTTAGGGATGCCGTCAAGCTGAAGAAGGGTCTTTTTGGCCTGTGGGTTCTTAAGCTTCTTTCTAATGATACTGAAAAGTTCAGCAAGTGGTTGTTTTGCCTTTTCAAATAAAATACACCCCCATATTAACATTAGGAAATGTTTGTTATCTTTGTCTTACAAACATACATATACATGACTGGTGTCCTCAGGTTCCCTGGACTCCACTGAGGTGACATATTCCACCAAGGTCCAAACAGGAAGACCATCCCTGCAAGACACTCCAACCAGCTGTTCAAAGAGATCGCCAGGTAGGCTAGATTGTATCTGTTAATTTCCACTGAAAGAAATCTCCAATCTGAGTGGATTGTGTGGCTGAGGTCCTATTTTTTTTTTTTTTTTCTTCAAAGAATGAGCATTGTGAATAGTAATGTGTATTACTCCCTGGGAGCTCCCTGTAACATGTCATATTTTTATTCCCCTGAAGGTCAGAAGTTATTTCGGCGCCGGGAGACAAGCTCTGACTCTGTTAGTGAAGCCAGCTCATTCATACAAGCCGAGGATACGACCATGGAGGAGAGCAGCAAAGTCATCAGTGGTGTCCAGTTTTCCACATCTCCAGAAGTGCTGGAAACACTGCATTATACTGTGGGTGATGTCTTACCAGATAATATCCAGGGGACCTCAGAGCAGGTGCTCCCACAGATGGGGGCTGGGGAGCCCTCAGAGGAGAGGCAGCCTGAGGACCAAGAGGTGGAGCAAAGTGGGAGATAGACTCTTTGCTGGTGTCCTCCGTCCATCCTATAAATGTAGACAGCCTTACAGAAGGAGCGTGTTGGCTTACATTGTGAATATAGATAACCAGACTGAGCTGCTTGTTTCAGTCTTGTCTGTCTCAGGACATCAAAGTTAGTGGGAAGATTTCCCTCTTGCAATTTTTTTACACAGAGAACTAAATTCGGTGCATTTCTACTTGGTTTTATTTATAATATATTTCCTTACTCCTGAGTGAGGAATTGAATTAATTCAGACTAAGGATTAAATGTGTGTTCCCTCACATACTTCGGTTTGATCAACTGCCCTTAAAGATATTTGAGAGCAGATCATCTGTGTACTGAGATGTAAGTTTGTTAGTAAAATGAATAGTTAGAGGCACATTGCCTCATGATGAATACAGTTCTGCTCTAGATACATGTTCTCAGTCAGTTAATAACTCTGGTCTTACTGCTGAATTATATAGCAAAGGAGTACCCATATTGTATGTGGAAAAATTAGTAGATTTGTCCTTGGAATTTGGTCATTTTTCATTTCGTTTTCAGTTGAGGACCCTCCGGGATATCAGGCACCTCAACAATAAAGTAATGCAAATATTTACATTCATCCCTTAAAGAGCTATTCTCTGTAATACAAACCCTTGGTCTGTACAGAGTAATATAAATCTAGTTTGTTTATTTTATTCAAAAGACAATAGCAATCATATGCTTACGAATCTCACTTCATGCACAACTCAGTAATACCATGATGTTGTCTCAAAGTTGCTTTCAACTTTGTCCACAGTCAATTGAAAAGGGCTCGATTTTTTTTTTTTTTTTATTCTATAATTTACTTCAGGGGGTGATTTTAATTGAATTGATCTGAATTCCTGGACTTTGGACCTTTGCTGTGTGTTTTCCTCCTATCTCTCTGCCCCAGTGTTCTGTCTGAAGTGGTGTAATCTACATAGTAAAATACTACTTTATAATATACGAATTGAAATGTTATGATAACTAGTAAATAACAAAATGCAAGTTTTTTTGTCAATAGAAAAGGAGAAACTTTGTGCTAGCTTAATATACATTTAAAAAGCTTCAAAACCATATTTTTTTGCTGAATCTCTCATAAATAACAAGTTCAAGTTGTAATAATTATACTATAACTTGCCATTTTGGAATAAAAACAAGGTAGTATAAAAACAAGAGTTTGTTCAAGATAGTTGGCAGCTTAATAATAATTGTTATTGTTATGATTGTTGTTGTTATTGACATTGTCTTTAAAACAGGATATCAATAAAAGATTGAGTTTTGCGAGAGAAAGGCCCATGATGATAGTCACATTATTTCAGATTACAGAGTGGAAAACAAGAAATTGTTTAGGAACTGGATTCATTAGAGCAGACCGTGTCCTACCACGTTTTTATTGGTGAAACGTACCAGGACCTGATTTAAACTGCAGCCTGTTTGATGATTACGGCCGAGTTCAAGTTTCCATTTATCTTATGGCATTGCCAGTTTGTCATCCAATTGTATCATTAATCTTAGAACTATTTCCACATTTGATCTAATACTGAAACTAACATGAAGTTATTATTCTTAAATTTTAAACTTCCTGGAAGTCAAAATACTTGCACTAATACTCAGTTGATTGTTTGTTTGTTTTTAAACGTAAGCTTTATGAAGGGAAATTACACTCCCATTGCAACTGCCCATGAAGTTTGATTAATGTAATGTTAAGTTTTCCATTTTTCTTCAAATGTATTTTTGACAGAGGGAAATGTTGATTCATATTCACTGTATAAGGGATTTTTTTTTTTTTTTTTTGTGACAAAGAATGTCCATGAGTACTTATTTATGCTTGGTTTGGGGTTTTTTTTTTAATTTGATTTTACTAATGGTTTTTCTTTAAGTTTTTCTAGAGGACTGAAGTCTTGTTTACTCAATTTTCAACAGTTTATCTTTCTTGTTGCGCTGCAGCTTGTTTATGAGCATGTGCACTTTATTGAGATTCGCTACAATGCTTCATATTCATGACTTCAAAAAGTGGAAATCCCACCTGCAAAACTTCCACAAAATCCAAACGATTAAACATGTTCTGCCATGGTGCACGAGGACTGTCACGGTGTCTTAAAAAGTCACCGATCTGAACACACTATGAAATGATACAGCTGTTGCCCACCATAACTACTCTCGGTGTCTGACACGGGCTGCACGATTGTCACACCTCCACTCTCTCCTTCTATTGTAAAATAGTTCTACCTCTATCAAGGGTCACTTTTAATGCTGATCGTCTAACGCGTTACTCCCATGTTGATGCCTCAGTCCAAACTTGAAACGTCCCACTAGAGGAAAATCTCTTAAAATGAAGGCCAGAAACGCAGATTTGTTTTTGAGGCTCTATGAAAATTAGTAAGGTTAAATGTGCATCAAATCAAAACTGGAACACAGTTAGAATGAAGATAATGCCATAATTGCACTTCTGTCCATTTCTTATTACTGTACTGATTTTATCTTCTGTGGTGTTAATGAAGCAGGATGTTTTTTTCAATAATTTTTTTTTCATTTTATACTACGCCAAAATTAATCAATAACTTTTATAACCTAAGAAAAAAAATTGTTACCGTCTCAATATTTGACAATATTCACTTTTTTTTTTTTTGAATAAAGTGCTGAAACACTGGCAAAAAAAAAGTTTTGTTTTTTTGTTGTTTAATTTTTACAGTTTTATTTAGATGTTTAAGTGTCGGGCCGCATCCGTAGTTTGGGTCAGTTCTATCTCGGTTGTATTTTGTGTCTTCATCTATACACTTGGGAGTTGGTTATTCTCCAGTTTATTCCCAGTTCTAGTGTTGTCATGTATCTCAAACAAAGCAATAGGTAATGAGTTAAAAATAATAGCTTTAATTATGTTTAATTATGTTTATTTAATTAAGCATTAATAATAATAATGATAATAAAAGCTGCAAGCATCATTGATTGAGCCCTCGTCACCAGCAACACCACCTCCGGATGCCGCCAGCTTCCCACATTATTCAAAGTATGGGCAGCTTTTCCTTCCCAGTGCTCCTGTGTCAGAACCTCTCTGTTGCCACTCTCTACCTTTTCATGCTGGTATGAAAGGACTTGATTACAGAAGACTGAAACTGTATAGTGCAGTGTTCCTCAAGTACCACTGTCCTGTATGTTCGGGGTGTTTCCCTGAGCCAACACACCTGATTCTAATAAACGGATCTTCTCTTTCAGTTGGCAACAAGATCTGCAGTGACCCCTTTACTTGAGCTGGGTGTGGTGGAGCACCTAAAATGTGCCTGATTTGGCCTGATTTTTGTGATTTGAAGGCCTCGCATCTGAACAAACTCCTCCCAGAGATTTGATTGGATGAACTTCATATTTTCTGTGTTTTATCTAAGGCCCATGCTGAAGTTTAATTGTGAAGCTTTTGAGTTTTTGTGCATGGACTCGCTCATGACGTCGCAGCAAATATCTACTTTTCACCACAAAAATTCAACTCGCTCTTACTCTGTCATGCTTTGTCACGGAGGCCTCAGATGTCTTTTTTGTATGATCAAAGTCAAGCTCTGAGCAGAACCATGTGGTCGTATTTAGTCATACTCAGCATTACCTAGTGGCAACAGGAAGTGACTCGCTTGACATTTTGATGAGGCTGCTTTGACATGATGGTCAAAGAGGTGTCAAACCTGAGCAAATTCCTGCTCAAGAGGTTGATGAAGCTAATCATGTGATAAAACTGAGCTTTCATCCTTGGACTTTCCTATGGTGATGCGGTAAATGTTGACGCTTCACCATGAATGGAAAACTTGTTCTAACTTGCACAAGTGTTGGCCAGACCCAAGTGTTTGATGAGGCTTCCACTCTGAACAAGTCCTCAGGTTCTTCAGCTGTCTGTGTTTATATGGAGGTCATTGACCACCTTGACAAGGGCAGTCTCAGTTCTGTGGTGAGCATGAAAACCTGACTGGAGTTAAGAAGGTATTTTACTGTCAAAACACAGCTTTTTCAGTAGCCGTACTGATGAAAAGAAGATCTGAGATGGGTCTGTAATTTTGCATTAGCAACTTGTTCAGACTGTTCTTTTTCAAGAGTGGTTTGATGACTGCTGTCTTCAAGGTCTGGAGGAAAACACCTGACAGAAGGGTTAGGGTTTACTATTTGAATCAGATCAGACACTTTCTTGATGAAAGCTGTGGGTAAAACACCGAGACGACAGGAGGAGGAGTTTAGCTGATCCGTAATATCTTCCAGATTTTTCTAGCTGATTTAGTAAAATTGTGTCATTTAGTCCAAACTGGTTTCGGGTGGAGACAACACTGTGCCTGGACTTGACACTGGCTGCTTGTCTAATCTACAGTATTTTATTAGTAAAGAAGCTGGAAAATTCATTGCATTGAGAATCGATGCCACTGGCACAGGAGAGTTAGTTTACCTGTCCACAGCAGCAAACAAGGCACAAGTGTTATTGATGTTTTCATTGATGACTTCAGACAAGAAGGGTTCTGGAGTCCAGTCTATCACCACCTCCATTAGGCTCTGCCATTAGGACACACTCCCCTTTTCTTCCACTTCTTACTCCTGGGGCATTTCTCCACAGAGGTTTCTTCTTACCAAAGACAACCTTCACGTTAAAGGGAGCAAAGAAATGAATGATATCTGAAAGAGTGGAAGCCATCTAGCAGTTCATTTATTGAGTTGTAGGACAGAACGGAGAGAAGAATATGCTTGGTTAAAGGTTTAAGCTGAGTTGTTCTTAAAAAGGTGTTTTCTTTATGACTTCTCTTTGGCTGCTTGAATGGATGAAAATGGCACTTGCTAAGAAAAGGGGAATATGGTCAGACAGGATGACATCAGTCACAAAAACTCTGGCAATGCTAAAACCCTTACTGAAGGTCAAGTCCAGTGTATGTACGATTGGCTGTTTCACGTTTTGTCAAACCAGAACTTTTAGCACATTACTTACAGGTCATTTCCACTACTACCTGCTCAACTCTACCCTGTTGTGGGGGGCTTTTACTAGGTGATGGTACTGGTTAGTGCCTTTTTTTTTTTTTTTTGCACCTGCTTGGCCTGGGTTCCAGCCAAGGTGAGTTGGGCTGAAAATGCAATGTCAGCAGGCTGCAGGCTGTTAACTGGCCAGAGAGTACCGTCTCTGATGAGTCTGGAGAGCAGCTCCTTCCCACTTCGCTGTGTTTAAATCTTCACCGCGATAGTTACTTCACAACTAAACTTTGGTACAGCAAAAAATGCAACAAGGCGCAACGAGCAGGGTCCACACGGTTCTGTGCCTAAAAAAGCGTTTTGGGCTGCCTTGCCATGAAGGCCCCATCCACGTTGAGGTGGTACTGAACTGTAATGGAAAA
Organism: Zenarchopterus dispar; assembly: GCA_028564865.1. NCBI lineage: Eukaryota > Metazoa > Chordata > Actinopteri > Beloniformes > Zenarchopteridae > Zenarchopterus > Zenarchopterus dispar. Next base: position 19,803 of record JAOWBL010026408.1, read on the forward strand.
ATGATTGGTACTGGGGGGTGTCAACATGGATGTTAAAGTCTCCCACAATGATTAAACAGTCATAACAACCCATGGTACAGACAGGAAGTCAGGAAAGAGCCTTCAGCCAGGCAATCCAAAGAGTCCTGTTTTCCTAAGAAGAGCTTTGTAGGCATCAGTAAATCATGAAGCTGGGTGGCGACCCCTCCTCCTCTCACATGCTCCAACCTTACCTTTATCAAAGCAGGTGTCTCCTTATTTTTTAATCAAACAATGCTTCTGTTAAGAACATAACTCAAGATTACACCAAGTAATGAAATAGTTGATTAAAACTGTTTTTCCTGATGTTTCACAGAGCACAGATGTTTAAGAAAACGACTAGTAATATTATTTATAACTTTTTTGTGTATTGATTTTATTTTTGTATTTTCTTGTTCATCTGAGATATTTTTGGTTTTGTTTTTCTGTAGCACATCTGCTCTTGTTCTTTGCTGTTGTATAAAAAATATATATACATATCTCCTGTCCCCCCTGCAGGAAAGATGTTATAGGCATGGAGCAAGTGTTCATTTGAAGGCTAAAATTCTGTTAGTAACCAGCCTTGGCAGTAAGGGCCGTGGTTCTGCCTCGTGAATATGAATAGTTCATAAAAGTTGGGATCGTTTGGAATTACTTCACTTTGTCAATGAGAGAATCTGGGTTTTAAGAAAAGTCCAGTCCATGTTTTTGTTCCACTCCCGGCGCTGACAGCTCTGTCGACACGTCATCGTGAACTCCACTCCGTGGGTTCTCTGAGAAAAAAAAAAAAAAAAAAAAAAAGATCGTGTTTTCTCCGCTACCTTCCACTCAGCTGTATAGATACTGAGAGCTGCTGTAACCCCACGAGAAAACACAATGTAAAGTCATTTGCAAGGCGAAAGCGAGCCACCGGTCCTGCTGGCACCGGCTCCCACGAACTAACGGAGCGGGAAACAAATAATCCACAAATCTGAGACAACTTTTTAATTCAGAAGAAACCCCAACTCAGAACCTCAGCTCATTCTTGTTATCTAATATAATAAATGGAAATGAGTAATATGCAGAATATTAATCAGTCCGATCAAAAAGAGAGTCAGGATTTTATTGTTCTTAATGATGCAGTCTTATAATGTTATGTAAATGAGTAAGTAAGAAAAAAGATTTAGTTAAATCATAATTCAAGAAATGAATGACGCTCCTGTTTTGGAGAATGTCTGCTCTGTTTGCTCCTGTTTATTTTATACACTCGAAAATTGTGTATATTTTTTCAAATGTGCCTCAAACTATCATGTGAAAGTTCCATGCACTATCATGTGTTAAAAATGTATAATTTACGGTTTTTAAAAAAATTTATCAATATAAAACTGGCACGTGAACTGAGATGAATGTAAATTAAAACTATTCTCACCGTAGAGAACGTAAACTGAATCTATCGGCTCGGAAAATCTCAAAAACTATTGACATGAACCGTGTCCTCTTGGTCTCGGGAGATGTAGTTTTCTTACCATCACGGTTCTTTGAACGCAAACGTTTTCTTGCTGTGAAGTAAACTTCATTTCCCATCTTTCACTACGGGAAGCACGTAGACCGAAGGGGACGAAGCTCACGAGGACCGTCTCTGGGAGTGCTGAGTCGAACATCCTCTCAGGCTTCAGAACCGTCAGGAATTAGCTGCTGTATTTCATCTGAATTGGAAATAAAACACTAAACTTCGACTTGAGGCTCGTCTAACTACTTGAAGAAGTCACCCTAACACTGGGCTGTGAGCGGACATTGACGTGGACCAATACTTTCATAGCTGAAATCTCACTAAGTGAAAATCCAGGACCCACGATGGAGCCGAGAGACACTGCCCCTGATTCTTGGGAACAGGAGGACGATGTGGAGGCCACAATCGACGGACAGTTGGAGTCGGCATTCACAACTCTGAACGTGAACGCGAAACCGTTTGTGCCCAATGTTCACGCAGCCGAATTTGTTCCGACTTTTGTGGTGAGATCTCAGCCGGGAAACGTAGATGCTGGTGAGTTCAAAGTCACGTTGGAGAGCTGCGTTAGCCTGCAGCTAACCGAGTCGCTAGCGCACTAGCTGCCGCACTCACACGCGCTTCTAAAGACGACAAGCTGGGTTGTTATGAACTTTATTAGTGTTTTTATGGCATATTTGGTGCTGCGCAATTTTAACTAGTATTGTTATACCGTTTTAGAAAGTCTTTAACATGATCGGCGTTCACATGTTTCAACCAACTGGCCTTATCCGCGACCATGTTCGTTAGCTGGCGTGGTTTCACAACTGAGCACTAGTGTCCCTTGACGTAAAAGTGAAGTGATGCAGTATGATAAAGTAATAAAAACGAGAAAGCGAGGTCCTTGTCCACATCTGGATCGTTCCAGTGTATTACAGTCACCTGACTTGGCGGTTAAAACTGAAATCGTAAGCGGTGACATTTTTTCTGTGACGTTGATGTTCTCACGCTCTTGGACAAGTTTGGGAGAAGTTTGTCACTGATAATCGCTGAAGGCAAACTGGAGACCTGTGATTGAAGTTTTTTGACAGATATATTTGCTGCTGTTATTGAACCTGTCATGATTGCGGATGAGCGCCGTTGTCATAGGTACGCTTGTGTTCCTCAGATCGGACGTGGTTGACGTGATAAACCTGTTGTCTTTTGGGCTCCACACAGGACGACCTCTAAAGACTTTTTGAAAGCGACTTTTGGGACACAGAAAACGCGTTGTTGATTTCTCGTGGAGTTATTTTTTAAAAAAATGGTTTACATTTGAACTGATCCATTGTTTTTCTTCCAGTTGCCAGTGAGAAAATGTCAAGCATGGATGTATCAGAAAGCACAGGTATGTATGAAGTCCCCCTCCGTGTTGTGGTACTACCACACTTGATCTGAGCCAGCAGGAGTAGCAAGGGCTACAGAGAGCGCTGCTCTACTTTTAAAGTCACTTGGAGTGGTGGTTGTCCTGCTTAAGACACGTCTTTGTTTATATGACTGGACCACAGAGTAACTACTGGAGCACACTATCAATGTTTATTTTGAGACCATTTCAGTGTTGTCTTTCAGCCAGCTTTGTTCATTATGACAGCCTAAAGAGCTGTTCTTGGGTATGTCTTCAGCCAGTGAAGGAAACTGGCTCCTGAGCAGGACCATTATTGTTTTGTAAATATTGACCTATACATTGCAAAATCAGCAAAGTTTTTATTCTTGCAATTATGTCAATAAAGTAAATTTTAAGTTATGTTTGACCAGTAGTTAGAAACCCAGATGGAAATAACATTGATAAATGTTATTTATTTCTCCGGCGTTTATGAAGAGATTAGCCCTGTGGCCCAATGAAAGTCAGTTTCACTCTGCTGTGATGAACTTCCTGGTTAAGTAGTGGTCCTTCATAGAAATCAACAATTCCCTTCAGTGAGTCACAAACAAGTTTGCAGGGTTTTTCCAAAGGTGAAGGTGGGGTTCTCCTGTCTTATAAATGTGTCTGACAATATCCACTTTTTGGCTCTTGACCCTAAAAAGGTATAATATTGTCTAATCCAGTCTGCAAACACACATACACTGGTATTTTGTGTTTCCCTCAGTCAACAATTCCCTCAATTACAGACATGTCTAAAACTGTTAACTTCTTTACAAAGCAAATTGTGACAACAAGGAAAATAAAGCAGAGAATATACATAAACAATTTGGGAGAATGTTTAAAAAATGTGGTTAATTTATCAGAAATGAGAGTGCAATAAAGTCACAAAGATGGTTGTGAAGAAAAGACTCAGAGACCGATTAAAAATCAGAATGAGAAAGAAGAGTCGATGTGAGAGAAGGCTCAGGAATATTAGTGTGTTAATGCCAGGGTTTTTATTACATGATAACTTTTTATAAATCTTTATAGATAGTACAAAAAATGCAGAACAAGTGTTTTGACCTTCATTGGTTGAATGTTTTCAACTAGAAGACAATCAAGAGGACATGATTTGCAACTTATGCCAGTTTATTTTTTGTTAGACAGTTGTCCACCAATTACAGGCTCGATTATTTCAAACAGCATGAGACAACTGCTTATTTTGAAGCAGCAGCGGAAAAGGAAGAACAAGTCGAGATATGCTGTAGCACTTTTACTTATTTAAAATGAAAAATAAAAGTCTGAGATACTTAGAATGTGAGATGGGGTGTAAATGTTTGACTAGTCAATATATTTAGGTTGAATTTTAAAACAAAATGAAAGCTACTGTTCTATATCTTAATGTATCCCTACCCCAATGACCACTAACAGTTTAGCCAAATTTTTGACCAAGTAAAAGCCCTGGAAACAGTTGGGGCCGCTAACTCAAAGTAACCCACTTTAAAAGCTTAAGGCTCTGCCTGATATTTTGAAGTTAATCTTTGCAGGTTTTTAAGAGGTTAAAGTAAAAAAAAATCACTAGACAGGTTTTAAGTTTTCCAAAAACCCTAACCCAAAATCAAATATGAGAAGTTATATTTAACTGGGTTAAGTTTTCCTGGTATATAGCCCAACAATGTCAAGGACTCGGTGTTTGTATGTGTCTCCAGGATTTCACAATTTGTTTTGTAAAATCAAAACTGACTGTAGTGTTTAGCTGATGCTGGGTTGATACAAACGGGTGGTTGCTTCGCTAAGTGCATGATGATTACGGATGAGGAAGTGATAACAGCTAGCCATTGGCTGCGCCAACTGTCAGTCATATTAGAAATACATTTCTTGCTTTATATAAACTTTCCTGATGATGTACAAAAAAAAGAGTTGTCATGGATGTGAAGTTAAACTATTGAGACCAAAATGGTTTTTGTTTTGTTTTTTTTAAACCAGACTGTAAATGTTTATTTCTGCTCAAAAGTTGGACATTCTAACATGGGGGTTAATGGAGATTAACTCGCTTTTGGAACCAACCTATAGTGGTCAGTCGAGGAGCTACGACGAATCTTAGTTCCACAAGATCCTCAGTGTGAAAGTTAGATGGTCGGTTCTTGCTCCTCAGCCCCATTCAGCTGGCGTGCATCCATTACTCTGTAGCGCCACACAAGAACCGTGGACTCAACTGACTCATCGCTCTATCGTGTGTTTTTTTTTTTTTTTTTTTTTGTAATCTCCAACTTTGAACAAACAATGTACATTTATCAAATGTATAGGTAGGTTCAAATAAGTTGTGTTTATGTGATTTCTGTTCACGTGAGAGTGCTGAACATTATTAAGAAGTCCTTATCAGCAGAGACGCCTTGTCAAGTAGTTCCCATGGGCCAATTTGAGTACCTCTCCTACTACGGGGACATTTTTGCCCTGTGAAGGCCACTCGCAGAGCCTTCTACATTCCTGCAAATGGAGACATGTCAACCATTTGGCCTTGAAAATTTGACCCAGAACAAATGGAAACGCACCTTGTGGTTGGATACTACTTTGAGCCACATTAGCTGACTAAATGGGCCTTATATTTATATTACCAGTGAATACAGCCATTAATTTTAACTTGTTGCTCTGCCAACATTGTGGTCAATATTGAGTAATTTTAGCTCAGCTGTTATACTACCAAAAATCTTCTTATTTGGCTAGAATGACTAAAGATATGTTAACATAGTAGAAAGTGTGGCAGGAACACTAAGTTTGTTGATTGTGGACACATCTGAGAGGTTTCTGTTGTTGACACTTTAAATTGGTAGTTCAGAGCAAGTATTTAGTCAGTTTTTGTGTTACTGCTAAGATTTCAAAGATTGTTCTCAGTTTCTCTTCATCCAAAGTATAGATAGGGTAAATTCAAATCTAGTCAAACCTTTAATTTATTGAGAACCGTACACCACAGGAGCTCAGGTAAATATTTAACTTTTGGTGCTACTATGGTTGTGTTAACTCTGACGGTTTTGCCGTTATTCGATGAAAATTGTGTTATGTGAGATAAAACATCAAAATCAAGTTCTGTTCAAATTAAGTGTTTTGATAATAAAAAGTGAGTATGAGAGAGGCTAATGTGCAGTGTTCATGTATGTGCAGTTCCTGTTGAGAATGGTGACATGGAGATGGCCACAGAAGAGACGTGGGATCAGAAGGGGACAGAACCGAGTGAGGAGGAGCCGGGAGGCAGGGACCCTGGGCCTGGGGAGCCAACAACGATGGAGGAGACTGCTCAAGAGATGACGGAGGAAGATGAAGAAATGCTTGTGCCAAAAGTTCCATCTGTACAACCAGATGCCCCCAAGAAAGAACACATTAACGTTGTGTTCATAGGACATGTAGGTCAGTGTCACTTTCAGTTCTGCCAATTCTGTTGGTGGAAAATATTCTTTAATGGAGGAATTTAAAAAAAAACAAAATGGTACACTGAAGCCAATATTCACCTGAAAGCTTGGCTCCATTTCTGGTCTTGAAATCAGTGTAATTAACACTAAAATGAGTATTGCAGGAAAAAATTTTGTATAATAATGAGGGGTAATTGTAATAGTCACTTAGTTTATTTATGTCAAGAAATGTCATGAAACATTGGAAAGCAAAACTGAACAGACATGAACTGGATCCTAGTTTTAAAGCTAAAGATGAATTTGGATCCAAATGCTGGACTCAGCATCTATGCTTACCAAAAACTGGTTAATGGCCTGATTTTGCAGTTTAGGTGATTTTGATGTTTTCTGCTGACACAGTCAGAGCTAGATTTCTGCACCAATATTGGAGTAAAATCTAGACATTAGTCTGCACTATTGTGACAGCAGACTGCCACTTGAGCAGACCTTTTCACTATTTATACAGTGTTTCAGCTGGCTCCAGCTGATCCGCATATGGCTTACAATGCATCTGGAAATGACAGGTTTTTTTGTTTTGTTTTGTTTTTTTAATGAAGATGGAACTTAAAACAAAAGTCTTTTGGGCACACAAGGGCAAAATACCATCCAAGTCCCAGAAGTGGCCCATGGACCCTCTCGATCTGGCCCTTTCTGAATAAAAAGAAAACATCACAAAATACCCCAAGTACTTGTTTTTATCTGGTGTTTTCTGAGACGCATTTATACGGCTGTAGCTAAGAAGCATGGTGGTGTGGTTGTAGCTGACATAGGATCCAGCAGACCCCAGTGGCAACTGAGTAAGAATAAGCAGAAAGATTATGGATATCTTGGCTCAGTAAATGTTAAGAACCTTTTCAGATTGCACCAAATCAGTGAAATGAGGGGCTAGAATGAACTTTTTCACTCACTAGCGAAGGAGACTGGTAGATAAAAAAATCCACTGGCGAAACATTGTTTTATACCGGCCAAAATAATAAATTGCCTTCTTGTGTTCCATATACATTAAATTTCCAAACATTTCATTTAATTAAAGTATTGTATTGAATACAAACTTATAGACGAGTTCAGAAAAAAAAGTTGCAGCAGGATTATTTTTAATCGATTGATCAATGGCTGAGTAATTCAAGACAGTACAATTCTGGAATTCAACTGATGCTGAACATACAGAAAAATGGCACAGCTGACAATGAGGTGGTGGCATAGACCGTAAAAAATAATGGACGAAGCATCAGATCACATGACTCATTGGTTTCTGACGGCCGGTTTTGAAGGCTGGTTTTCAACATGGTTGCTGTGTCCTCGTCAACTTATCAAAGTCAGCTTTGCTCCCAGCTCCTTTAGCCGAACCGCGCCAAAATATCCACAGAGCTGCTGTCAGATGTTTCCAGCAGAATATACTACTAATACAGCCTCGGGTTAATACAAATGGGTGGTTGCTAAGCGCTGTAGCATGATGATTACGGATGAGGAAGTGATAGTGGCTGTTCTTTTTGTACATACGACATCCGGCAGAGAAGGAATAAGAGGGTGGCTATCACTTGACGGCGGTCTACTGTGTGTGTGTGTGTGTGTGCGTGCGTGCGTGCATGCATGTCTGTGTGTGTCTAAAGGATACAAGCACCCAAGGTGCAGTTTTACAAACCATTGGTAAAAACGTTCACCTGTCAGTGTGGTGGACGACCTCCGTGATTCATTGCCAAACAGAAGTTTTACTCTCCATTGGCACTTAGGTCAAGATATGAATCCAAAGAATACACCTTCTAATGAAAAGAACAAACACTGTTATCTTTTAAAACTTTGGACTGTGGCTCTTTGCATCAGGAACATTGACTCGTGCTCGAGACAAATTGACAAACTTCACTTTTGAGAAGGCAGACAAACGGCTGCCTCAGTTGTTGAAGAAAACTCCGTTCAGTCTAATGTGATTCTTTTGTAAAACTTAGATTAGATGAAAAGTTGCTCACCTTCGAAGTACCCAACGTAAGCAGTAGATGTCATGCTGTTTTCCTTTTAACGTTGATATTTTCACCTAAGATTTTTTCCCCCCAATTAATACACACATTTTTGAAACTTTGTTTTATAGCAGTTTGGATGATGTGCTGCTTAAAGGATATCTGCAGATAATTTGGACTTTACTGTTTTCAGATACAAAACCTGTTTGTGCTGGGAGCCATGTCTGCTATTAGAGCTGAGTGATAAGTTGATTTTAATCAATTAATTAGAACTGATAGCCAGTAGTGATGTTTGAAAAATGAAAGTCAATTTCATGAGCTTTCAGAGCTTTGTGATTCCTCCCCCTGACAGAGAAACTCGCAACAGTGTTAGCTGTCAAACAGCTTTTCCAGAAAATGTCCACGTAACATGCACCGTTTCTTAAGTCTTTTATTTAGGAATGCACTTGATTGACACAAAAACACCAAGCTTGGAGCTTTATTCCAACACATAGTCATCTTTAGTAAATTGTTTTATAGTTGAAGACTATAAAGAATTCATTTTTTACAGTTACTTTTTCATTAAATGGATTAAAATGTAAAATAGGCTGTGGTGTTAAGTGTTATTTCTATGTCACACCACCTGCTATAGTGTTTTGGATGGATTCAGATGGGCTAAAATAATGGCTCCTCGCATGTGGTGCTAATGTGTATAACTGAAGAGGATAAGAAAGGAGGATTGCTCCCACACTACACAATGTTGAGCCTTATTTGCCACAGACCAAGCTTTTAAACTGGTGCGCCATCAGTACAATGGCATATTTATTTATTTATAAATTTAAAAACTCAAAATCTGAGAATCAAAATCTAGGATATGTAGCCATGAAATTAAACTCTAAACTTGAGTCTTTTGATGTTGTGTTTTCTAGATCTGTTAACCACGTAAGCTTTTCAAACTGTCATAAAGGCAAAAAAAAAAAAAAGGCTTTATTAGTGTCTGTAGTTGATTCCCCAGCATGCTCTAGGCAGTGTGTTTAGGCAAGATCATTATTAATCATTGATCATGATATGAATTCTGTTCCCGCTTTTATTACTTATTGTCCCACAATTTGTGCAGGTTTTTTTTTTGTTTTGTTAAATTTTAATTTTTAAAATTAAATATATATATTTTTTTACTCCAAACAGTTTAAGATGGAGGTTTAGGTGGAGAACACAATAGGTGGAGATTGCATGGCACTGAGTGGAAATGCATGTACAGTTAGTCATTGTACCAATCCAACACCATAAACTGTGTGTCTGTCCCAGTATCATTTCAGGGGGTGTAGTCCCTGGAATAAGATCACACTGAATCGGAACAAAATAAACTGTTAAAAATATTGACCAGCAGAACGATCAGTAGAGTAGTAGGACATTTAAACGGCACATTTGCTGGTGTAAAGTGCTGTGTCATTCAATTATCAGTGAGGTGCTAGAGCTTGTCTCCATTAGCTGACACTGTGTCCTCCAGCTTGAGATTGTCCCACTTTGGTAATTATTTCATTTTCTTTGACCTGATTTTCTTCTTTCCTGTTCTGAACAAATCATAGCACAAATGGCACTGTTGATTTCTTGCTTTAGTCCAGTTTAAAAGAAATAACTCTTGCTTTTCTTTTATTTTTGCTTTGGGTCGTTATTCCTTATTTCTCACGTGTTTTGCTGACATGATGTGGTTGAAGATCAGTTGGTTGACTGAGTTATAATCAGATCATAAAGTGAGTCAGCCCTAGCTACACAGTCATCTAGTGTGAACACCAAAGTGACTTCAAGTCTCCAAATTATTAGCTCGCAAGTCATGTAGTCTGAACAGCACAGCAGTTCGCTAACTGAAAGCAATCTACTTTGAAAGTTTTAAATTTGATTTAATCTATTTAATACTGCACGTGCATTTATTTACCATGTTGTAGATACTATAAATTTGCTGCTGACCTCACTTCTGGGTAGATACTACGTTCCATTTTGTTGCCTTTTACTTCACACATGTACTTGACATGTGCAATAACAATAAAGCTGAATCCAGTCTAAGCTGATTCTAAGCAAAATATCTTTCATTTTCCCAGATGCTGGAAAGTCCACTATTGGAGGACAAATTATGTAAGTATTTAGTCCTTTTTGCCAGTGGGATAATATTTTACTTAAATCATGGCCTTGACTTGTACATCATTTTGACATCCCTTTGCTCTTTAACAGGTATCTTACAGGCATGGTAGACAAAAGGACCTTAGAGAAATACGAGAGGGAAGCAAAGGAAAAGAATAGAGAAACCTGGTATGTGAGCCACTTGCTGTCCTTGTCTAGATCCCGGAAAATGTTAAATGCAAAATGAGTACTTATTGATTTGCTTACTCACTCATGAGCTCACTTGCTTAATGCGACTAGAAACTAGATGGTTGTGGGTTCATCCATGTCAATGTTAGTTTAGCATGGTGTAAACCAGGCCAAACGGAAAATAAGCTTTGAGCGCTCAAATCAAAGGTAACTTATCATGTTGTTTGTTCTTAGGTATTTGTCTTGGGCTTTGGACACTAATCAAGAGGAGAGGGACAAAGGCAAGACTGTGGAGGTGGGCCGAGCATACTTTGAGACAGACAAAAAGCACTTTACTATCCTAGATGCTCCAGGCCACAAAAGCTTTGTGCCAAACATGATTGGAGGTGCGTCACAAGCAGACTTAGCTGTTCTGGTGAGTAAAGTCATTTCAACTGTTACGGGTAATAGAGCTCAAATTAGAACTTGAGTGTTAGTAAAATACAAATGTTTACGAATGAATTTCCAGCCACAGTCTGGCAATGCAAGCCCATTCACAAAAAAGGTTTTATCAATAAGCACACCAAATAATACAGCACAGAAAGGCCAAGGTAAGTTTCAAGACAATTGACAACTGCGCCTTGGTTGAATTGCTTATTAACTGAAAATGATTAATTTTTTTTAGTTATTTCAAAACACCAGGATTCAACATGGTTATAAAGTCTGACAGATAAAAATTAGCTAGTGGGGGGTGTCAAGAATGAGGAACAGCTGTTTGTTCCTCTTGTTCTGTTTTAACATACTGGTGAATAAAAAAGGTCTGAGGTCTGTCAAAAATCAACTTCTGCAATAAAATCTCATCTGGTTGATCTCATACAGTTACTGGCTGCATCTTTAATAATTTGCATTTGGGGAGATATATGTAGATTGCAACAACAACACGAAAAGCATGCTCAAAACATCTCGTTCCCTCAGTTGCTGCCAATCAGGCACTGGCATCTGTAGCACGTGCACTGGATCCTGAACATGTGGAGGGACGTTAGGTTCAGATTCTGCTTATGGCAGTTGGATGGTAGGGTCAAAGTGTGGAGTGGATGTGGAGAACGCCATTCTGATTGCTGGA
>JAOWBL010026417.1:7858-31423 GCA_028564865.1 Zenarchopterus dispar
AAATTAAAACTCCAAATGTAAAAGGGATGGAAGAAGAAATGTTGAGGATGTGGGGAGAAGGGGTGCAGCTAACAGAAGTTTTTACAGATGTTTAACCTATCAGCTACTGAAACAATTAATCGGATAATAAACTGCGCAATAACTGAGACCATTTTATTTAGATATTAGGCTTTTAAAATCAGCCTAACATGGTTTAAGGTACGTGCAAATGAAAGAATTTTGTTATTCAAAAAGATGTGATTGATTCAACTTCCCAGAGTTCCCAGTTTGAAGTTTGAAGGAGTTTGAATGTACTTCCTGTTCTTGCACGGGTCCAAAAAAAATCCCCGCATCCCAAGTAAGTTGCTTTGAATAAGAGAGTCCGATAAATTTAATATGTAAAAAAAAAAAAAAAACAAAAAAAAACAGGCTCTTACCGTCAGACTTCCTCCCGTTGGACGCGGGGATCTTCAGGCTCGCCCTCAACGCCTCCAGTCCCTGGATGATGTGGCTTCGGGCCTTCAGCGGGTCACTCATGACCGCAGCCGTCTCCAGGAAGTCGCTCACCAGCGAGAAAATCTCCTCCAGCTCATTCACAGTTTTCTCCTGCAGAAGTAAATGATGATCAGTCAACAAACTAAGGTGGGAACGGCCAGGCAGGAGGTCCAGAAGACGACCAAGGAGGAGGTACATGGATGTAGTGATGGAGGACGTGAGGGAGAGGATGGAGAGGATAGGGTTAGATGGAGACGGGCGAGTTGCTGTGGCGACCCCTGAAGGGAGCAGCGGACAGGAAAAGACCACTGAACAAACTATTCTCCATCAAAGGAAATCCACCCCACCTCCTCCATGACCAACTACACACCCAGAAGTCCTCCTCTGATGACATCACTAACCTCCAAACTCGAGCCTTCTACACTGATGGCATCATGAAAGGACCACAACATGAGTTTCATAGTCTATAGTCATAGTCGACGCTTTAGCTGTGAATTAAAAGCTAAGAGAGCGTAAAAGCTCATTTTAATTGTGACTCGTGGTGCTTTTTTAATTAACGGACCCCCGTGACCAGCTGTGGGTGGCCATGGAAGGCTTCATGGACCGAAGCAGGCTCATCCAGACTAACTTCAGGCGGCCACCTCCACCACTGCAGCTCACACCAGCCACATTGGCTTCAATTCAGCTTTATTTATAGAGCATCTACAAACAACAACACAAATAGTCCCTAGAGACTTGACCCCCCCTTAAAGTAAATTCACACCAGGCCACAAGGTCGTTCCAGCCGGCTGGATGCATGTTGTCAGTGGCTGAACTGACAACCGGGGGCCCTTCACCCAGGGCCGGCTCTAGGATTTTGGTGGCCCTAAACAAGAATCTCATATTTATAAATAAATAAATAAATATATACACACACATACACCAGCAAATGTATTTATTTTCAAATAAAGAAATATCTGAATTTAATTTATAAGGAATGGGTTTTGTGGAATATGTATGTGTTACTCAGTGGTTAGCACTGTTGCCTCACAGCAAGAAGGTTTCTGGTTCGACTCCCGGCCTGCCAGGGGTCCTTCTGTGTGGAGCATGCATGTTCTCCAAAAACACGTATGTTGGGTTGATTGAGAATCTTTAATTACCCGTAGGTGTGAGTGTGCGTGGTTGTTCGTGTATGTATGTGGCCCTGTGATGGACTGGCGACCTGTCCAGGTGTACGCCTGCCTATGTGATGAGTTGGGATGGACTCCACAGACCCCCATGACCCTGTAGATGGATTCAACTGAGAGGAGACCTTAAAGTCGACCCAGGATACTGAAGAAATTATAGTTCTTGCTTGGTCTGGGAACGTCTTGGTGTCCTCCTGGAGGACATGAAGGGGGTGGCTGGGAAGAGGGAGGTCTGAATACCACAGAGTAAGCAGTAATGTGTGATGGCGTCAGCACCGACCTGGAGGGCTCTGTGGATGCTCTGTAGAGGGTACTTGGTGGCCAGCGTGGACTGGAAGGCGTGCTTGATCAGCGTGATGTAGGTTTCCGCTTGCGAGAGCTGGGTTCGACTGAGCTGCTCGGCCACGGAGAGAAAGTCGGCGGGAACCTCGCCGGGGTTCATCAGCAGCACGGTCCTGCAGGCAGCAAACGGGAGGAGTCAGCGGCGGTATCTGAGCGCGTTCGCGGCGTAAACAGGATGCTTTACGGCTTTCGAGAGGCTGGGTGTGTAGCGGCGTAGAGAAGGGTGTGAAAAAGGGGATTTTCCAGAAACAGTCGACGCTAACCACCTCCAGTACTGTACGTGTCATTGAGGTGATTCATAAAACGCATGTCTGGAGGTGGACTTCTTGTTTTACTGTAAAAGTATTTAATCAGATAAGATAAATGTAGTGCGAGCCACAGAGACGAGTTTGAACTACGTGATGATTTTAAAAAGGAAGCAGAGGCTGGAAAGATCATACAGATATTCTTAAATGGACCAAAAATTACTCAAACTAATTTCTAAAGTGTCACGGGAGGCGGAAAGACATTTTAGGGAGTTAATTTCACAGTCTTGGTGATTTTTAAGAGAGGCATTTCTGAACATTACCAGCAGTCACATGGAAACCGAATTCTGCAGTTTTACACATGAAGATGGAGTGAAGAGAGATGGACTGTGGACTTACATGGTCTTTGAACACTGATCCGAGATTTTCAGGCCCTGCTCTTCTCTCACCAGTCTCTGGAAGGTTATTCCTGTGTCGAAAGCAGAAAACCCATTTCAGAAAAGTGGATTCGTGACAGTTTACTGCTCTGAAAGCTGCAGCTGTTGGGTGGTAAAATATCCATGATCCCCCGTGGACGACACAAATTCCAAAAAGCTTTTAGGACAAAGTGTAAAATGGTAAATAAAAGCAGAACACAAGGATCTGAAAATTCAAAAACCCAGATTTTAGTCACAGTAGAACATAGGAAGCATATCAAATGTTTAAACTGAGGAAATCTCATATTTTAAAAAGGAGAAAAATGGTGATTTTCATTCCAAAAATCCTTCCAGTCTGCAATAGCCTGAAAATCAATACTGATTTTTTGGGACCCCAAGCACACAGAGATTTCTTCAAATTCTCTGAATCTTTTGATGATATTATATATACTGAAGAGATTTTCAAACTTCACAATTCCAAAGAACATCACCATGAAACTGCTTCCAGATGGGTGAACCTCCATCTTTACTTCAGAGACTCCGCCTCTCTGAAAGATGCTGTTTTTATACCCAACCCGTTCACTTATCTGCTGAAAATTTATGTAATGAATAAAAGGAAGCCGTGTTTAGTTTTTCAGCTTTTTGTTGCCCCTGTATCACGTTTTGTGACATGTAGCCGTCATTATATTCATAATATTTCTACACACTAATAAAATATCTGACTTTAAACATGTGATTTGTTCCTATGTCCTATCATAAGTCACATATGGACCTAAGAAACTTCAAAAGCATTGGAATCTGTTTTTATTTAAATTTCTAAAAAAGAATCCTAACTTCTCTGGGATTCTGGCTACATTTAAATGTAAAACGGTGTTAATATATCTCTTCTACAAAAAGCACCACTAATTTGCCTGGAAAATCTACCTGTTCAGAATTTAATACACGTTCATTCAGGTAATTCAAATGCCTTCATTCAGTTTTTTTTAATAACTTCCTTTATCCATTACTGAAAATGTCTTTGTCAGATATTAATGCAGTTCCTTTTTTTTTTTCTTCTTCTTACTGTAAGTGGTGTAGTCCCTTTCCTGTTCAGATATTACCGTGGAATGAAGAAGTGCCCAGTAAAGGTGAGGCCTGAACATCTACCTGACGCCCGTGAGCCTCCTGCAGCTGCATGCGTTTCTGCGACCGGCCGCTAGAGGGAGCGCCACAACAACGACTCCCCGCTGTAAAACCGTGGAGGCAAAGGGGACCCTCCGGACTCACCAGGGGCCTTGATCTCCAGCTGAAGCGTGGAGAGAAGTTCTCTGCAGACGCCGCAGTAAGGCTCGGGCCACGTCAGGAAGCAGCTGAACACCTCAAAGGCTTCCTCCAGCAGCTCCGTGTCTGGAGGACAGTAAGGCGTCTGCAACCAAACCACAAACCGTTTATTTTCAATTCATATCAAGAACTTTTGATTTTTCCAAAACCCCGTGAGATCTGTTAATGCCTTGTGGGCTCCTGGTTCTCATCAAGTGGATATTCTTTTTTGAGAACGAGAGTTTAAATCCAGACGTATTTGGAAAGTTGTATAGTTTTAAAAAAAATAATTTTGCCTTTATACGCCACCAAATAGATCTGAAATGAAACTATCAAGATTTAATCACTATGTGTGTCTTAAGTGTCTTAGAGGCTTCACAAAAACATCACATTTTAAGAATTACAGACATTTTAGGCAAGCTACTTTTATTTTCAAAAGGTTCAAAAGTTTTTGGACAGTTGACTGACAAGAGCTTTTGCGGTCTATTCCTTCAAGACAAATGAACCAGATAAAAAGGTTGATATCGGATATCGATTTTTATTTAGGAACTGTTGCCCATATAAGGTCAGAGAAGACCTCACAACAAGCGAAGGGACGTCTCTAAGCAAAAACACAAAAGTTATAAGAGAAATAACAAAAACTGTAGGAGAGGCCAAATCGACAGTTGGGTCGATTTTTAAAGAGCAGGAAAGCACTGGTGAGCTAAAAAAAAAACATGAAAAGGCCTGAAGACCACAGAAGGAAACATAGGTGGAGGTGAATCCTTTCCTGGTTATTAAAAATAAAAATCCTTATCATCATCATCAGAAGGTAGGTGCATCCACAAGACAAGAATGAGGAGACACCTTCATGAATACAGGGTCTCCATCACCACGGGTGACATTCAAGACCACCAGAGACGGGCTAAACATCTAACAACATCTGGTGTTTACTGATGTGACCCTCCAGGTTCACGTTCAGACAAACGATATTCTTCAGTGACCAAGTTAGTGGCCTGATCTCAACCCAGCAGAGGAGGTTTCAGTCACTGAAGACAAAAAGTCCCACAAACAAGACGCCACTGAACATGTCTCCAGAGAAGGTCTGGAGAAGCAAGTGCATGGAGGAAACTCAGGATGTTCAGATGTTTGTGGACTCCAGCCAGTCATTGATTCCAAATGGTTACAAACTATGGTTAAAATACTTATTAAGGTCACTTTGTCTCAATACTATTGAATATTGGAGGTACTTAACTTAAAAAACGTCATCCCTGAAGGGAAATGAAATTAAAGCTGAAACCCTGCACTTTGATGAGGTTTTTCATGGTTTTATTTCAGACCTGTTCAGGTGGTGTAAAAAAGAACCATAAAAACTTACTGAGCTTACGAGTTAATAATCATCGTTTCGTCTCGACGCCTTTCACGACCGTAGCTTGTTGTGCAACAGAAAACCAAATGGTACATTATGCAAAAAAAAAATTGTAAATCTGTAAAGGTGTTATGTCAACAATCCGACTCGCAACTCCGGTGTTTTCACTTCCTGTTTCAAAAAA
Source organism: Zenarchopterus dispar (assembly GCA_028564865.1). Classification (NCBI taxonomy): domain Eukaryota; kingdom Metazoa; phylum Chordata; class Actinopteri; order Beloniformes; family Zenarchopteridae; genus Zenarchopterus; species Zenarchopterus dispar. The sequence continues at coordinate 13,333 of JAOWBL010026417.1, forward strand.
AAAAAAAAAAAGAATCTGCAGCTTTTCACAATTTTCTTCTGAAAAGAGATTTTCTGCGTCTAAAATGATGAAAAATAGGACGAAAAATGGGCTATAATTTGTTTTCTGCCGGCTTTTCGTCAGAAGAACCTTTTGATTACAGATTATGAAAGTGAGCGAGTCTGACTGAAAAACAGAAGTGTTAAACGGGAGAGGTTTCATCCGAGATCAGTAAATAAACAGTTTCTCTTGGCGCGATCGTGACGCCTCAAACTAACGTCATTGCGGTTTGAGTCGAGGAACTACAGCAACCAAACGTTTTCGGCAGACAGTGTCCTTGTGTGTGGAAGCTGATGATGCTAGCTTCGGGAGGTCATGAGTGGGTCGGTGTGTACCTGCAGCAGTGTGGAGGAAAACATGATGGCGAGGGGGGCCACCAGCTCGTACTGACACTGGTCCTGGACCTGCAGATGGACACGGCGAACCGGACACTTTTAGCCGTTTTGATGTGAAAACATTACGTCGTTTGTTTCCGACTCCTTTCCCCTCTCACCTCTTTGGTCTTGCTGATGATCTGTTGTAAAAGGATGAGGAAGTTCTCGGGGTCTCTCTTCACCAGCTCCTCCAAGCTCCAGCGGTTCATCGACTGACCCGCCGAGCACATCAGCACTGAAACACATCACGTAGACCTCCGTTATAAATACATCCACCACTTCCACTCAGAAAGTCCCTGAAAGGTTGACCACGTTCTTTGAAAGGAGAAACTGTCCGATGCTACGTGAAAGACGACATGTCATACCAGGTAAAGGGGAAACATAAATCTTTTACTTATACATTTGTGTGTCTGAAGTCACAAACAAGTTTTTTTGAAAAAAAGTCACATATCACTTCCTTTTGTCTTTGCATGCGAAGGCCTGATGACGTGTTGGCGAGCCGTTCAGTTCTGAAGCCGATTCTGATGTTCGTCTTTATCTTCTACTACGCCTGACGACGGACAGACTGGGACGTGATTTTGACCTTAGTGGGTCAGTTACATCCCTGAAGTGTGTTAAAGGTCGTGAGCCGGACTAGTGAAGGTCACGGCATGAGATAACAGAACAGACGTGGTCCAAATGCTAGAGGCTGGGTTATGCTCATAGAGACCGGGGAAGGTCCAAAATCCCAAAGAAATACAGATTTTAAGAATGTTTTGGTGCGTTCGTGGGCAAAGTCAGGTTGGCATGGCCAGCGCTAGTGAAGGGGAACTGACACCTAAATAAAATGGATTATGATGGGGGGGGGTGGAGTGGGGGGGTTTGAGCCAATGGCTCTTTCATAACTACAACTTCTTGAGGTTTACTCTATTTTTTTCCTCGTTGTTTTAGGCTATGCGTTGGATTTGCCATGTCTCAAGTTTCACTATCAACTGCTGTGTTTAGCTACGTCAGCCACCAGCCTCAAAACACAAAAGCCCACAAGAGTTGTTTTTGAGGGCAATGATTGCACAAAGATTACAAAACCATGTGACACTAGTCTATCACACTTATGAATTCACAGAATTTGAGTGCTTGAAATAGAATTGTTAAAACGCATATTTAAATTCAACCAGCCACTTTTTGGGAGCTTTTACTGTACAGTTTAGAGCACGTTAGAAAAATTAGAAATCTGTTTTCTTTCTTCATAAATGCTATCAATACTTAAACTCACGTGTTGGTTCAGTTTGCTATGTGAAATACTGTTATGAACTTGTCATGTGCTAGTAGTTTGTATTTTATATATATATATATATGTGTGTGTGTGTGTGGCAATTGGAAATAGTTTGTCAAGTTTATTTTGTTGCTGTTGTTGATCTTTCAGTTTTACATCACCATCAAAAAGTGACAGGAAAAAAAGGATTCACGCCACCTTAAAGGGTTTTTTTAAAAATCCATTTTAACTTCTAAGTATCAACAATAAATAATAAATAAATAGCTGTTATGTGCATCTGTTATCTGTGCTTTTCCCCGGTGCCTCATCATACTAAAAGCTGGATGTAAACTACTTATTCATTGGCTGAGAGTAAGCAAAGGTAAGTCAAACAACATGGACTCCCAAATAGAACCTTGGGGAACGCCACAAGACAGACAGTCAGTAGTGGTATAAAACACTAACCAACCTAAACCAGTGATGGTGTCCTGTGTGTGTTAACATTTATTAAATAAACTGTGAAATGACTACTAATCATACATGTTTTTTTATATTTCAGTATTTCATCAGAGTATGCATGTACATTGTATACACAACCAACACTGCATTAATTGTGTGCAAAATTTAACAACCACAAGAGGAGTAAGGTTGCCACGCAGCAAGAAGGTTCCTGGATCAAATCATGGCCCAACCACCTAATTTTTGGTCTGAATCCCATCCAAAAGTTTGATTTGTTGCAGTTCCTCAACTGGCCAGTAGAGGCTGGCGGCAAAAGCCAATCAATCTCCATCAACTTCCATGTTAAAATCTCACACTTCAGAGCAGAGATACATGATGTACTTTGGGTTTTAATCGTTTGATTTTACATTCATGACAATTCTGAAGACGATTAATTCTTTTGTACCCATCAGGAGAATTTTTATAAGGTGATCAAATTATTTCTAATAGGATTGATTGACAGTTGTATCGACCAGCTGCTAGTGATTATCACTTCCTCATCAGTAATTGTTATGCTTCAAAGTTTGGTAAAGACATCTGCAGTTTGTACTGAGCCAGCATTGGCTGAACGTAGTAATAGTTTTTGATGTCACCATTAAAAACAACCTCAGAAACTCGATATGTTGCAAGTGTCTATAAGCTCCACAGATACTTTGGTGAGGGGTGGCTGAAGGAGCTGGTAGCCACAGCTAACTTTGATTGACATACGATGGGCATGTTCACTTCGGCTTTCTTTAATTATTGTCTAATGACTTAAAGTGACCACAGTCACTGTTATAATAAAGATCATGCAGATGTTTATAACCATGTTAACATGGTTACTTTTATTTTACATTTGTTGTCGTGGGTGTGCATGACCCTTAAAGTTCAGACTGGTGCGTTTCAGGTTTTAATCACTCGTTTATTGTTTCAGTAAAAATATTTGTGGGTATGCAAATATGAAAAGATGATATTTCCCGTTTTCTGAAATAAAATACGTGTTTTGGGAAATAATGTGTGAAAAAAAGAAATACAGAAAAGAGCTAAAATAGATTCTATTTAAAAAAGGGGGGTAACTGCAACATAACTTTGCAACATAATCACAAGTGGTTTAAGCTTCATGAATTCAGCAAAAATTACGCACATACACAAAAGAGCATAATCTAACAAAGAAAACCCTTATGGGACATCTTATTGGTTTTAATAAAAAAAAAAAAAGGTAAAGTGTTGTTTCAGCAGCAAGAAAAAGGAACTCAACAACAACAAAATATGATAATCATGAACATCATGATCTGAGGTTTGCCACACTCACAAAAACAAGTGCGAGGTGAAAGCACCTTTCTATGCCACCCCTAAGTTTTTACAACTCCACAGCTTCTCAGTTCTCAACGTGGCAACTGAACCGGTCTAAGTTTAGTAGGAGGTGTTTTCCATGAAAGGCATCAACTGTATTTCACCAAAGCTGCTTGCACGCTGGAAGGTTATCTAAACGTGTCTGAAAAGCGGTCTTCCATTTGCATCTTGATCACATCTATTCACCAGGTTTATTTTGAGAAGGTGTCAGTTCAGAACCAAGCTGTGACTTCGAAACGCTCCTGATAAGACGCGGTTTGCATCACTGGAGCGTTTTAATAAACGCAAACCCGCCGCACGCTCCTTACGAAGGCCGTGCGTGTAAATCACGCCGTCGCAGTCCGCAAGAACGCCTTTCCTCGCTCGTGCGTCACTCGGCGTGGCACCGGTTGCCAGGGGGGAGTCGAGGCCTGATCTGATGTTGTTTTCACGCCCTGTGCCACACTAACTCCTGCTTCATGACGCCTCGCTCACACGCTGCGGTCGATGCCACAACTTCCTCCCAGCTGTCTATTTACACAACTTCCGCCAACAGCCAATAATGTGCTACCCTGGTGATCCGACAGCAACATCACCGTCAACAGACACCTCTGTAGTCATGAGCGCCACGGGCTGTAAACGTGTGAAGAAAAACAACGGCCGACACTTTAAACTGAACACGCGAAATCCACGCGTGGAGCATGTGCAGCGGGGTAGACGTTTCTGAGAAAATGCGCTACTGAGAAACACGACTGTGACCTTAAAGGGACCGCTCAATGCTCCACAAACTACTAATGACAGTTAAAGCACGTTTACTTGAGATTTACCCACAAACCGTGACAAACCCGAACTTATACCCGCCAACCTGTCACAGCGCGACACGCGCGAACGGGCCCACTAGTGTCAGTAAAAAAGCTCTTGTTCAGACGCTGAAAACGTCCCAGCCTGGCTGGTGACGCTCATTCACCCTCCCATAATTCCCTGCCGTGAGGTTAGTTTAGTGCCCCTCTCGTTCGCTGCCATTTCCACCATTAACGAAGATTCTGAACCAATCACAAAGAGGAAGGGGCGGGGCTTATGCGACGACTCATCCAGGAGCGTTCAGGAGCCATGATTCAAAGCAGCCAAACTGGCCCTAAGACATCCAAACCACCAAAAAGTTATTCCCTGCTGTTTTCTCCCCACTGTCCACGATGTTGGACCCATTTTATTGACACCAATCTGGTTGTTTTTCCTTTGTGGTGACATCACAGTACCCTTAAATCTGAACAATAAGCAAAAGGCACAAGTTTCATTTCTGACTTGCACTGACAATAAACAAACAAACAAAAAATAGCTTAATTAAAAATTTCCTCATATTCAACCCAAAAGGGGGTTTTCTTGATTTTACGTTAAACCACCGTCTGTGGTTTAACGAACAACGTATCCTGGAAGAGATTGTTTTTAAAAGTGAAAGTGAAACTTAAAGGGGATCCTTTTAGTCTTAAAGGAGTCACTTCATACTAAAAGTTGAAAGAAACTCCTGAGGTGCCCAAAGACCCAGTAAAAAGTAAAAAAGATCCCTTTTTAAAGACGTCTTTACCGCCGCTGGTTTTAAGGGGCGGAGTTAAGGTCGTAGCTGTTTTGATAGCCGGGTTACAATTTTAGGGGCTTTTGAGGTAGATCAAATGCAGAATGATGTGTAACTGGGTGGAGAAGATGCTGGGGAAGCTGAATAGGTCTACTCTAATCTGAGGGGTGGGTGGGGGGGTCTGCGATGTCACAGTACCCTGCAAGTGTAAAGCTCACTGAAAGGTTGCCTCTATTCAGACCCTGGTGTTGATTGATTTGGTAGCCCCCTCAGACAATCAAATACATGCTTAAAACACAAGAAAAGAATTTCTTATTGCAATCTATAATTCCCTAATGTCCTCTTTAAGGTCAGAAGATGCTAGTTTTCCCGTCAGAATCCTCCACATGGGGGATTACTAGTGAGTTTATTGCCATCCGACTTTTGTTCCATGTTTTTATCTGTCATTTTATCACCTCTGGGAATCTCTTACTCTTCTCTGCCTTCATGTCCACTGCAGTTCTTTAAGCTAGATTCACTGCTGTGGGTGTTTGAAATGGAGCTGTGAGCGATACTCTTACTATAACCCATAACTGGGACGGCAGTGACAGGGATGGGAGACCTGCGATGGGAATGGGAGACCCGTGGTGGGGATGGGAGATGGGTGATGGGGATAAGAGACCAGTGATGGGAAATCGATGATGGGGATGGGAGACCTGCGATGGGAATGGGAGACCCGTGGTGGGGATGGGAGATGGGAAACCCCTGACAGGGATGGGAGATGGGGATGGGCATCACGGGATGGGAGATGGGAGACCGGTAACGGGAATAAGAGACCAGTGATGGGAAATCGATGATGGGGATGGGAGACAAATGATGCTATGGGGGACCTGCGATGGGAATGGGAGACCCCTGACAGGGATGGGAGATGGGAGACCCGTGACGGGGATAAGAGATCAGTAATGGGAAATCGATGATGGGGATGGGAGACAAGTGATGCTATGGGGGACTTGTGACCGGGATGGGAATGGGAGACCCCTGACAGGGATGGGAGACGGGAGACCCGTGACGGGGATAAGAGACCAGTGATGGGAGATCGATGAGGGGGATGAGAGACCTGTATCGGGAGACCGGTGATGGGAGACTACGAGAGTTAGACAACACTTACAAAAAATAATCAAAATTATTCTAAAAATTCCTTCAAATGAACTTGAAGCTGAGAAATCCAAGTAACTCCTACAATTCTGCTCCCCGCTGGAATAAAACAGTCGCTGAAAAGAATTGACTTTAGCCATAACACAGGTCTATTTACCATAACTGTACGCTGGGGTCCCAGCAGCCCAAGATCAGTGACATCAGCCGCCCACTTCAGGTGTGTTTTTAGTGTAAGACCTCTGCTAACATACATGAAATTACAGAACATCCTGGGAATTATCCCCTCTCAGGACGACGCTTTTCCGAACACAGAGTTTATTCCTCTTTATATAAAGTTGTCAAATGCACTTTTATGCTTCATTTCTGCAGGGTAAATCCTGTTTTCGGCTACGTCCCACCTGTTGGTGCGTCTCAACATGAAGGAGCACAAAAGCTGGCCGTTAACACAACTGCTGCAGCTGAGGACACACACATTCAGAGATGCACAACGTAAGAGTTGTTTAAAATTAAGTTCTGGTGTGAGATGAGCTCATTCCTGCAGAAAGTTCATCCTTTCATCTGTACCGGTGCCGAGACGGTCCCGGAGCTCCGGGAGTCTTACCGTTCCAGTGGTGAGCCGACGTGGGGCTTTGTCTCAGCCCGTCCAGACACCTGTCCAGGGCGTGCTGGATCCGGTCCTCCGTGCACGAGGTGTGCTGCATCTTCACCGCTCAGGCTCTGGGGGACGAGCAGGAAAGACAGCCGCTTATTAAAACCATCAAACTGCACGACATCCTGCCCACTCACGCTTTCTGTGGAAGAGTATCTTCAGAACGCCGCCGTCGCGCTCGCCATTCATGTCAACAGTCTGACGTGGGCGCGCACGCACATGCGTGCATGTGGCTCCTCTGTTTTCGTGGACCAAATGTTAGCGTTATCACATCTGCTTTGCATGAAGACTGATCAGGCAGCAAGTATGAAAATGAGAGTGAGACGATACACAAACCATAAAGGGAAATGTCTCCGCGAGAAGAAAAGCAGACAGGGCTTTATTTGTTTAGCTGTTTTGCTGCAGCCGATTCAAAACGTTGAGAGGGACACAAAACAACCGGACAACTGTCCAACGTCCCCAAACCAGCGATCTGTGGTCACTTGAGGATTCACACCTGAGACTTGGCCTTTTACTTTTCAACAAAACCTTTTAAGAAAAGGTCTAAAAGGGGAAAAGCAGTTCCAAAATTAGTTACATCATTGTGAAATAAAAGTTGCAGAAATGAGTCTAAATCTGACTATGACATTCCACTTTGTCCCAAAAAACCGATTCAGAAAAACATGCTGAACTTTACTATTTTTTTCTGTTTATCAGTGTTTTTTTTTTTTGTTTTTTTTTTGGTGACAAACCAGGTGTGACGGGCCGTTTCAGTTCTGTTATGACCACGTCTCAACGTGTGATGTGAGCTCAGCAAAAGTGCTGCTTTTGTTTAGACGCCGTCAACGCTTCATGCTGTGATGGATGCTCGATAAGGCCGAGCTCGAAAACGCTGCAATATTAACAAAACAACCTGAAAAGGCTAGATAAAAGATGGCATCCAAGCGGTTCGGCGAAACCAGAACCTGACCCGTTCAAAACAGCCCGGAAAGCACCTCCCGTCTCTGGGAAACGGCGACTGCATTTCATGATCTATAATTTCCCCTGAAAGCTGCAGTGATCATTTTATTTTTAATAATGTCAGCTGCAACCCCTCCCCCACCTCCCTATTTTTAAACTTTGACCTCTTTTTATCAGGTCAAAGCTGCATGTTCACATCTGTATCTGCAGAATATTAAAATAAAATACTCAATAAAATGACGAGTACGGCACGTTTGTTTTAAAGTGTCTCTCTCATGTGTGAATTATAATTTAAACATCAGATTAGATGATTACAGGCTCCCCTTCTCGATTACCGGAGAAATCAGCGACAAAACACCTTTCACTGGCTCCTACCTGGCTGTTTCTGGGTGTTAACTAATTATCATCACAGCAGTGAAACAGAAAAATTATTTTTAAAAAGATTAGTAAACTATGAGACACTGGTATATTTTAAACTCTTTTCCTGGAACTGACTTTATTCAAGCAGTCCAGGTTTACAAATGCAACAAACAAACCTTTTTTTAAAAACCGTTTCCAAGTATGACACATTTAGATGGAAGAGACTGCCTCGTGAAATGGACGCAGTATTTTTATTGCGCTTTTTTGTTGCTGCAACAAATGTGACGGAGCGTGTCTATGGACACCATGGATACCAACACCATAACCTTTAAACCGTACCAACTTTATTTATAAAACAATAGTGAGGCACATATTTTACATATGTTTATAAGGGTGTGTTATCGAATCAAATTTACAGTTTTAAATACTTGCTGGTAATGAGATCAACAGAACTATTGATTAGGATGCGCTTTAACTGACTTTTCTGATGCACAATAGGCAGCTAAACTGTTAACACGACTAACTTGGATCCATCCATTTTCAATTCACGCTGAATTCTTTTTACAGGGTCAAAGGGCGTCCCAACTAACTTAGAGAAGCAAAGTCTGTAAACTGTGTAAGTGAACGTGTGAAACCACAGGAGGAGTTTGTGCTTTTGGTCAACTTAGCTGTGTAAAAGTACAGGTGAGTCAACTGTTTTGGTCAACTTAGCTGTGTAAAAGTACGGGTGAGTTAATCATAAAATGAATTTTTATTGGTATTTAACCTAATTACTGAGGTCATGACTCTATAAGGAAGATAAATGAAGAGAAAAAAAACATTGTGTAAGGTGAAATGCATAACTCATTAGCAAACTAAGCTTCAACTGAAATCTAAACCACAGACACAAAAGTGGTGAAACTTGAAACCAAGTAAACTGGCCCAGAGAGGGCCATTTAAAGGTAGGATAAGCAATTCTGTGTCATTTCTGACTTCTCACATTAAGTGACATGATGTACCCCAACCCTCACCATCCTGCCCCCCAAAACCATAAACTTCTCCTGTCAATCAGCTACAGGGGGAGGGTCCATGTTTGTGCATACAAAGCAGGAGTGGGAGGAGTCAGCTCGCCCGGTTTTTATTTGTCAGAATTCCCATCTTTTGATGGGCGGGTTGATGGTTGAGTTTGGATGCATTTGTGAAGCTGCAACTGTTGAGGACGAAGGCTTTAAAGATGAGTCATGAACTTCATGGAAACAAAAACACCTGCTGCTTTATTTATGAATATATGTTAAAATAAAATTGAAAAAGTCAGATATGGCATATGTTTTCGACTTGGAATACAAGCAAATTATATAATTATACAAATTATAGGCAAATATTTGTTTTTATTTGTTAAATCAGTTGGAAAGCTGCTGATAGTCCCTTGCACTGCTGTTCAAAGTATTTTCAACTTTTTTCCTGACTCACAAGTTTTGTCTGTGGTAATAACGTCTTTACATGATGTCCAAATATTGGAAAATAAAACATTATGAGAAGCAGAACAAAAACTTCCTCCAAAAAGGAAAGAAAGAAAAGGGGCCAAGTCTTTTTTTAACTTGCCATATTAGAGAACAAACAGTTAATCTTTTGTCGGAGACAAACTATGAAGTGTAACTTGTACTTCAACCTACATATACCTACAAGAAAGAGGAAATGTGCTCATGGGAGAAACAAAAACGGCCCCTGTGTGTTAAATGATGGCTAATAAATTCAAAGTATGAGCAAGTTACAGCTCCCTATCGAAAAGCTATTTGTTTTCCTTGCTATTGATTTAAAAAAAAAAAAAAAAAACTGTTGCGCTTTCAAAAAGCTTTTTCTGATATTTGTCAGTGAAATCTGCCTCTGGGGTGAAGCCATACGGAGACAGATAAAGAAATGAGTAATGGCATAAAAACAGATTTGGTATTGCATGCTCTCAAAATTTCCCCTGACAGCACGACAAATTCCCCAGCTCGCATGAAACCCGAAAATATACGATAGCTGGAAAATGAAAAGTGTTAATGAATGACTCACTCGCATAAAGCTGACACATGCACGTATAAACATAACCGGCGTGCTAGAAGGCAGTTTGGCGTTTGGGGAAATACGTAATTGCACAGATGAGCAGGTGACTTAGGTGTTAAAACTGGAGATAAATTAACACCAGTCAGGCTGTCATGTCGTTTTCACCCACATGAAAAAAAAAAAAGAAAAGAAAAAGTGCCAGACCTGCAGCCTGAAGTGAGAAAACCTTCCCTTTTATCCATCCAAAACCTGTCCATAAACCCTAATTCTCTTTATCCATATAAGTGCCAACAAAAGTTTTCTGAAGCCACTTTAACATGAAAGTAAACATAGTCACTGTAATCTAATTCAATTCACTTTAACTGAGTCAAATTATTAACTGAGTTAATTAACAGCAAACTTCATAAAAAAAAATTGAACTCTGATTAAATCCTGAGCAAACACGAGGCGACAGTGGAAAGAAAAAACTCCCAAAACAACAGCAACAAAAAAAAAAAACCCTCAACAGAACCAGGATCGAGAAGGGCTGCCATCTGCAGCAACAAGTGGTTAGAAAAACATCAACAAATAAAAGAAACTAGAACAGGGACGGTTGCCATGACACTGGAAAATTAATTAAAATGGATCATCACCTGAGTCCAAAGCAGCAGCAACAACCCATCATCGAATATCTTTAACATCACCGTCCACGGATAAAGTTTTACTTCATTTTACCAGCACTGAATAAAAGATAACTTGAGTAGAGTTTTTTTTAAACTACATCATGTATTTTAGACAAATATTGACCCAAAAACCTTAAAAGTAACTAACAATTTGACAAAAATCTGACTTCTGATGGTATCTTCTAGTGAATGAATGCTGGCTGGAAATGATTCCCTGACTGGTATAAGGACATGGATTGGAGATGGTTTGTTGTTGTTTTTAAAAAAAACAACAACAACAACAACAACAACATGGAATCAGGGAAAGAAAGAATAATTTTTCCGATCACCTTTAAGGATCGTGTAAACACCTCTTTCTTTGTGATTTATAACCCAGAACAGTATATCAGACGAGGGGTGGGGTGGGGGTGGGGTGGGGGGTGACCTGCCCACCAAACCTCGGGTAACATCGTGCCCACCAATCCCAGACAAACCCTCCCCCCTTTAGGGATCAAGCTCTTGCACATGAAGATGGGAGGTCCGTGAGAATTCATGATGCAGGGTGTTTTGGAGGGAAAGTGAGGGAGCTGTTTATTTGTTGTTATTTGTTGTTGTTGTTTTGTTTCAGACTTGACATCATCCAGTAATCCCTTACCCCGTTTGCACTGTCACACGCAGAGCACGCCTGAGGACGCAGTTGCAGTAAAGTCCTGACACACAATTACTGTACAAACATCCAGGTCTCCAACCTCACGGCAGGAGTGGAGGCAGGAAGTTCCTGCAAATCCAATTTCAGCAGAGCCACAAGAATGAAACTCAATTATCCTGCAGCCACCGTTCAACAACAATGCCATCAGATCCAGATGTAAACAATACAGCCGTGTCAGCCTTTTCTCGCGGCGGTCCCGCCTTCCCAGACCTGTATTGTGTCTAAGAGTTGCCCCGGATGGCACGGAGCAAGCCGAGGTTGGTGGACACTTCTGCTCAGGGGTCCGGTCATTGTCAGGGTCGGACGGAGCTGGACGCGAGCCCGGGGAGAGTGGAAGGAACTAATAAGTTAGGGTTGCAGCCACGTCTACAGCTGGGGTTGAGTTCAACGAGGACATGTGAAAGTCATGAAAAAGGTGAAGTCCTTACACGACACGGTGAAAGCAAGCAGAGTTACTTCCGTCGAACCGGAGGCTTTGGCGTGATCGTCCACGCAAGAAAGATGCAAAGTTATGCGAAAAAAGAAAGTAAACCACTTTCAAAACAAATGTTTTACATATCAGAATCCAATACACTCGATAGGTCAATCATTAGCAGGAGTGCATAACTTTATAATACCAGTACATGGAACAACTGTGTGTATATTAACACAACGCCAAGCAGGAAAGATATCAGAGAAAAACATGACGCTTCCATCAACCTGAGAAGCGTTAAGAGACCATTTCAAAACCATCATTCTGCAATGAAGGAGATTATTCACAATTGGAAATGACAGAACTATTGCTGAACTTCCTAGGAACGGACTTCACACAAAGTTCACCATGGGGTGACTTTAGTGAGAACTTGCTGAGCACCATGCTCACAGAAACTGCAAAAACCCAACTATATCACTGAATTTTGGGCAGGTAGGCAAGGCTACAGTGCCTTGCAAAAGTATTTGGCCCCCTTGAACTTTTCCACATTTTGTCACATTACAGCCACAAACATGAATCAATTTTATTGGAATTCCACGTGAAAGACCAATACAAAGTGGTGTACACGTGAGAAGTGGAACGAAAATCACACATGATTCCAAACATTTTTTACAAATAAATAACTGAAAAGTGGGGTGGACCAGGACGATCATCAGCCCAAATAGCAAAAGAGTTTCAGAGCTTTTTGGTCTCTTTTGACCTGGTACAGTTAGTTAATACCCCCACACATAAACACGGTCATACACTGGATCTTGACTTCCCATGGACTTCCAGTATCCATAATATGAACCCATCCCACCTGTCCCTCCACTGGCCCCCAGTAAAGTTCAGAATTCATTTTAAGCTTGTTTGTTTTTAGTGAAGTTAATGACCTTGCACCTTTATATTTATACAAGCTTTTAAGTCTTCACCAATATAAGCTAAAGCCTATTCTCTCCAAAAAGAACATGGGAAGAGTAGTTAAAGGTTTCAAAGATAGATGTGAACAATTGCCCTGTACAGCAAAGATTTCTAGAGTAAAATGTGATGCCATCTATGACCGATAAAGCTCTAATGACGCAGCGTTATAAACCAGGACGACTGTTCCAAACACACCAGTGAACTAGAACAGAAAGTCTGAAAAAGAAAAGCGTTGATACGGTTTAGTCAAGGAAACCTCAACCCAACCAACCTCATTAGAGCTGTTCATAAACAAACGTCCAAAATCATCAACAGACTAAAGCAATGTTCTGAAGAACAGGTAATTATAAACCTGACAAAACCCGAGATACATTTGTTAAAGATGGTTAAGGCTTCCTGGTTATGTTTGGTAATAGAGGATGGACATATGGTCCGGTCCGGTCCCTGATTGGAAGAAATTCACCCAAAAACTAACCTGAGTCTGTGTAGGGATCTTTATGTTTATGAAAAAAAAAAAAAAAAATCTATCAAACCTGGATTTGCAGTGACCATCACAAATTAATACAATCTCGAGCAGGAAAACGGACCTTTGACGGGTCTTTTCTGATATATTAATCCACATTTTCATACTATTTTTTTCCTCGTTCCTTTCCTCTTGATGCCTTTCTACAGCACATCAAGTTGCCTTTGTGTGTGAAATGAGCCGTACAAATAACCTTTCCTTTCTTTGATTACATCATAAATAAAAAAGATTTCTATATTTTTGCTGCTAGAGTTGGATCTACAAGTTTTTGATTCATCGGGGGTGTTTGTTGCGTGTCCTGAACCGCTTCTGCATTTCTGCTTAATGTTTATTCAGCAAACAATGGCGTGACGTAATGCATCACGTGTTGTTCATCTGAGGCGACTTTTTTTTTATTTATTAAACACTGAGTGAAGAGAGAAAGTTTACATTGTTGGAGACATGACTGTTTCTCTTTTTAAAAATCATCAGTACACGACGACCTGGTTCTGAAATTTCAGCGTCACTGCAGTTGTTTACATGGAGCTGACAGGCGTGTCGTAAACGCATGAGTCTGAGCTGTTTCATAAGAGGATGTATGCAGAACGTCCCTAAGAGTCAACAAGGTCACTTCCACTTTTTCACGGGCCACGTCTTGCAGCGCTCAGACAAAAACAAGCAGCACTTCTGTGATGCAGAACTATCTCCAAGCATCTGCAGTGAACCGGCCTGGGGCGTAGCAGCGGACCGGTTCTGATCGCCGTGCTCCGACTGTGGCACCGCAAATCAAAAATCCACAAGTGGTCCCACATTAATGCATCATATGAAAATATCTGCTGCCAGATTATTTAAAAAAATATATATATATATTATATATATATATATATATATAAATAATTTTAAATTAAATTTTTTATTTATTTAATTTATTTTTTAATTAAATTTTTTTTCTAAACTTATTCAGAGTATTTTATTTTATTTTGCTTATTCACAAGTATTTTTTTTTTTAATTCTATTTTTACTTTTAATTATCTTATGTTATATCTGCACCATCACATCAGAGCAGTTTCCTAGTCTGTGAACCTGTTTTACTGGCAATAAAGCGATTCTGAGTAAAAGGACAAATAAATAAATATATAAATAAATAAAAGTTTTTGCAGGGAATGTCAGAGTCAAAGACCAGGCTTCTCAACCGCAGGATGAACTTTTTGCTTTTAGTGAAATCTGAAATAAAGTCAAGCACCAGTATGAATCATTTTTGGATTTTGTGCCGCTTAAAGGCGCTCCTTCATCAGGGCAGCGGAGCTACTCGTTTTGTAAACAAACTGTATATGCTTTATTTTAAAATAATTTGTTTTTTTAAAAAATACATTTTAAAGCAAATTTCCTACATAAGGCACCTTTAAGGCGTCACTGGGGGGGAAATTCTGGCCCTTTTTTTTTAAACATGAGTTATAACCATAACAGGGAAACTGTTTACATGTGAAAGCAGCTGATATGCAAAACAGAAATTCAGACAGGTGACGAGACGATGAGGAACAAAACAGAGAAGAAGATGGAGGCGCGTTACGAAGAATCTGAGATCGCTGGTGCTGATGAGGATGCATCCACGACTTTCTACATGGCTGCTGCACTTTAAAGGCACAAAGAGGAGGGACTTTGTTTTTTGTTTTGTTTTGTTTTTTTGCAGCAGCAGATGCTGAAAAGCTCGACAACTAAATGCTCCACCACAGTCGTAGCTTTCTCTCTCTCGAAAAAAAAATTCTGATTTCTCCTCCTTATCAGCATCCATCTCTTGTTTTTATTTGTTTGTTATAAGTGCCGACATTTCCCACACAAACTTAACCACAACAGCCCCCCCTCCTCCCGTCTCTCTTTCTCATGGTGTCCTCTTGTCCGAGTCCTTCCCTCTACTCAAAAGGCCGTTTCCCATCTCTCCCACTGATCCCATTACCAACTGCTTCCTAACAGGAAGACGACTTCCCCGCCTTGCTGGAAGCAGGTGCCTCTCTATTGTTGTGATGTGATCGCCGTCTTGGACATGCTCCCACAGACCAAGAATGAGATCTCCGTACAGTAAGCGTGCCCGTCTTTTTCTTTCTCTCTCTCTTTTTTTTTTGTTTGGCTCTTAAACACCCCCACTCTCTTTCCACTGGAAGTGAACTGGCCTCTCACAGCTTTAGGAAACAACAGCAGTCCAACTTCCAAAGCTCCACTGTAATGAAACGCTTCCCTTTAATTCAAACAATTGCTGCCGGTGGGAATTTTTATTCCGGCTTGAACTCAGCCGGAGGAAAAATTGGACCCGTGAGTCTGACGAAGGCTGACAGTTACGTTTCCATCTGTGAAAGACCAGCTGACAAAACGATCACATGACCTTCACCAGCTGACCGAGTTTAGCAGACACACATCTCCACTTGGTTGCAGTTAATAAATTCGTTATTTGCCAACTTCGAAGCACCCTCCCTGAATCTGGTTCTGCTGGAGGTTCGTTCTCCATCTGTTAAAGGCGAGTTGTTTCTCTCCACAGTCGCCGTGTGCATGCAGAACCGAAGTGACCAGTTACATCCCTGACGTAAACAACTTTTAAAAGCTGACGCTTCGTAAATCCATTTATACAGATTAGGACGGCACTGAATTAGACGTAGTTTATAATTCGGACCTTATCTGGTCAGACTGATTGAAAACTCTTTATATTCTATGTTAAAAGTGACTTTTGATGGAATTTATTTTTAAACTGAGTACAAACAATTTAAATGCAAAACAAACTAATAAGGTTGAAGATTCAGTTATAGTTATTTCATTACTGATTTTCATTAAAAAAAAGGTCTGATATTCTAACTTGATTTTTTCCCCCTTTTAAAGACTATTATCATCTGCATACATTTACATAATAAGCCAGTGAGATATCATGCTCTGCTAGAGACATTTTTAGCCTCTTTAGCCTTCGTTAGTTTCATAATGTTGGGCAGCGAGAGTCCGTTTAAAGAAAACAAGGTTCAGTTTGTCGTCTCAAACATTTTCCTCGTTCACCTATTTGGCATATTTTGACACCTGACAGGGTGCACACCTTGGCATCTTTGGATCTTCTGTACCCACCGAGAAAACGTCAGAGCTGTGGGTACTAGTGATACGGTTCAGGTACCAGTTGATATCAGTTAATCACCACTCAGGAACTATTTTCCCCACCAGGTATCACAGGATCTAACGTGTCTGTTTCTAACAACAAGCTCCACTACGGTTAACAGCAGCGAGTGTTTGGTGTTTAGATAAAGAGACGCTCTACATTTCCTAGAAACACGGCCTGCTCTGTAACACCTTGTCTTCACTTCCCCAGCAAACACTGATAAACATATGAAAACGTGAATGCAAATAGCAGCTTCCGCTATCTGAGGCGTACGGCGTTCGCTCCAAACAAGAGAAAGCCCGTGGCGGGCTGAACTCTTCTTTGTTTACTACTCAATTACGCGCTTGGCATGCCGTGGGTTTTCAATCATTCATCAAATGGTGAAGAAGCAGATATCCATCTTCAGCAGAAACCCACATAACGTTCGTTGACTGTAACATCAAAAAAAAAAAAAAAAAAAATTTTTTTACGCCAAGCACCCTGCTTTTTTCCTCTTTTTTTTGTTGTTACATAAAGAACAGGTGTAGAGTGCACGAGCACAGATGTTCACACTCGTGGAGGCGTTGACCTCAAAAGGAGGTGAATGTGAAGATTTCACTGATACCGAAGCTATAAAGAAACAAACAGGAAGCAGTTCTGTGAATAACACGGCGGCGCTGGGATACCATCACCACCTCCGCGCCGTACGTCAACGCCCCGAATCTCCCGCCTACATTCAGGATTCATCCCCCCCCCTCCACCCCCGGTCGGATTTCAGGCTTCACTGCCACTCCCAGCAGTTTTTATTTCTCAACAGGACGAGATGATTGTTGTGCTCAAATCGATTGTGCAATTCAACCATTTCTAAGAAGAATCCCTTCCTGCGATTGCACAGGAAGAGGAGCGAGGAGGAAGCTTGGAGGCATTCATGACGTTTATTTTTGGCTTTTTTTTTTTTTAGTTCTTGATAAAAAAAAAAAAAAAAGCTGATGGAAAAAGTCCCGTCTAAACTTATAAACTATGAGTGAGGTGTCAAAGCGGAGGTAAATATGAGTTAAGGTTTTCCAGCACATTCTTCAGTAACCACATGGTCAGGTGACCTTCAGCTTCCTGACACGCATAGGTGGTCATCTGCAGCTGAATTTGACCACAGCTGTCCATTTCACACAGCGTCGAACTCTCACGGCCGCCGCCGCCGCTGCAGGAGGCGAGCCGACAGGTAGAAGAAGAGGGATTTTTGCACAAATGCACTTTGTACCAGTTGGTTGTGGCGAAGTCAGAGCTGAGCCAAAAAGGCAAGAATCTCTGTATGCCAGTCGATCTACGTTTCAACCCTCACCTACAACCGAGAACCGGTGGTGGTGACTGAAAGAACGAGATTGACGGATGCAAGCAGCTGAAATGAGTTTCCTCCCCAGGGTGGCTGAACTTTCCCCTCACAGAGAGGGTGAGGCGCTCCGCCCTTCAGGAACTGCTGAGCATCTCCATCACGAGGAGCCAGCTGAGGTGGTTGAGGGATCTGATGAGGATGATGGATGGATAGATGGATGGATGGATGGATGGATAGATTAATGATGAATGGATGGATGGATCGATGATGATAGATTAATGGATAGATGGGACAGATTAAT